>PISW01004901.1:102078-149661 GCA_004023785.1 Mungos mungo
CTGTTGCAGGGCTTTGTGTAACTTGATCCCACGACCTTGGATCATGGCCTGAGCCAAAAATCAAGAGTCAGAGCCTCAACCAACTGAGCCACCCAGGCACAATTAAACTTCTAATTCCAGGAATGAAAAAGGGACATCTTAGCAGATCCTTCACATGTTAAAAAAAGAGAAGAGGATTTTAAAAATAACTATGCTAATAGATTTGAAAATTTAGGTGAAATGGACAAATTGCTAAGAAAACAGCACTTACAAAACTAACAAAATCAGAAATCTGAATAGTTTCATATTGATTAGTGAAATTGAGTCTATAATTTGGAATGTTTCCACAAATAAATTTCCAGGCTCAAATTGACTCACAAATGAATTCTTCCAAGATTTTTCAGTAGAACTAACATCAGTATTACCAAAACTACTTCAGAAAATAAAAAAATATTTCACAACCTGTTCTGAGGCTTATATAACCTTAGTATCAACACCTGATAAGGACATTATAAAAAATTTCAAGTCTGTTTTTCTTGTGAATATAGGTGAATGAATTCCAAAATATTAGTAAATCAAATCTAGGTAGGTGAACATGTCCATGGGTAGGTAGATAGGTATAGAAGTAGGTGTCATGACCAAGTTGAATTTAATATAGGAGCACAAATTTGGTCTAACATTCAGAACTCAGTGAATGTAACCAAATTAACAGAAAAGAGAGAGAATTATGATCATCTCAATAGGTTTTATCAAATGGAAGCATTTGATAATTTTACCTATTCATGATTTTATTAAATGCTTATAGCAAACCATCAGTAGAATGTTAATTCCTTAATCTAACAGGGAGTTCTACTCATACCACCCCCAAAATCTATAGCAAGTAACACATTTAGTGGTAATATATTGAAAATCTTTCTCTAAAGATCAGGAATAAAACAAGGGTGGCTGCTATAACCATTTGTGTCCACTGTTACATTGGAAATCCTAGACCCAAGCTGTTCAACACCATATTTGGCAATTGAAATTTCAGTTAATTAAAATTATAGGTCATCAATCAAACTGACCACATACCACATCTAGGCACATGTGGCTAGTGGCCACCAAACACAACAAATATAGAACATTTCCATTACCACAGAAAGTTCTGTTGGACAGTGCTGGCCTATGTAGTGTTCTAAGGGAGAAAGCAGAGAGAAAACTGCAGTTATTTACAAATGACATGATTGTTACAAAGAAAATTCAAAAGTCTACAAACTAATTGAATTAAGAGGTGAATTTTACCATGGTTACCTGATGCAGAATTGACCTGTAAAATCAATTTTAGGCCTGTATACCAGCAATAAATCAAAAATGAAAATTTTAAAGTGATTCCCTATCATTATATCAAAAACATCAAGTATCCAAACATGTAACAAAATCTCCCCAGGTAGATTCAGTGCAGTCTCCAACAAAAATCCCAGATTTCTTAGTTGTTGTTGTTTAATGGAGAATCTGGCTCCATTTCCTTTATGGAAATGCAAAGGGTCAAGAATAGCTAAAATAGTACTGAAGAATAACAAAACTAGAGGATTTATACTGCAAGATACCACGATTATAAGGTGACAGTAATAAAGACAGTATGGTTCTGCCACAAGTAAAGACAAATCAGTGAAACGAAACAGAGCCAGCAGATATGTAGTCACTTGATTTACATTAAAGATAACATTGCAGTACAGAAGGAAAGGATGTTCTTTTTAATAAATTGTACTGGCTTTATTAGACATACACATGGGGAAACAAAAAGATGAATCTTGACCTTGACCTCAAACCATACAAAGAAACATAGATGAGTTAATAATACATATGAAAAGTAAAACAATAAAGCTTCTGAAAGAAAACAATATCCTAAAAGGTTTTCTTAAATGAGATGTAATTGATTAATATTAGTGTCATGTGTATAACATAGTGATTCAACATCTGTATACATTAAGAAATGTTCACCATGGAGGTGCCTGAGCTGCTCAGTCAGTTAAGTGTCTGACTTCATTCGGCTCAGGTCATGATCTCATGGTTCGTGGGTTCAAGTCCTGTGTCAGGCTCTGTACTGACAGCTCAGAGTCTGAAGCCTGCTTTGAATTCTTTGTCTCCCTCTCTCTGTGCCCCTCCCCTGCTTGTGCTTTGTCTCCGTCTTTCTTTCTCTCAAAAATAAATAAATGTTAAAAAAAAAAAAACTCACCATGGAAAACATAGTTACCATCTGTCACCATACAAAATTATTACAATATCATTGTCTATATTCCCCATGTTATACTTTACATTCTTATGACTGATTTATTAAAAAATTTTTTTTTATCACATTTATTATTGAGAGACAGAGCATAAGCATGGGAGAGGCAGAGAGAGAGAGAGAGACAGAGAATCCGAAGCAGGCTCCAGGCTCTGAGCTATCAGCACAGAGCCTGACACGGGGCTCCAGCTTACAAACTGCGAGTTTGTAACCTGAGCCGAAGTTAGACATTCAACTGACTGAGCCACCCAGGCGCCCCTTGACTGATTTATTTTATAATTGGAAGTTGGTACTTCTTAATCCCCTTCACCTATTTTGCCCTCCCCCACCTCTCTCCCCTCTGGCAGCCACCTATTTATTTTCTGTATATGAGTCTATTTTTGTTTTGTTATCTTTGTTCATTTGTTTTTTTATATTCTACATGAGTGAAATCATACTTGTCTTTCTTTGACACATTTCAGTTCATACAGTATCTTCTAGGTCCATCTGTGTTGTTACAGTATCAAGATTTAATTCTTTCTTTATGGCTGAATAATATTCCATTTTATATGTATACCACTTTTTTTACTCATTCATGTATCTGGCTGGGAAATACCCAGAAGTGGAATTACTGGATCACACAGTATTTCGATTTTTCAATTTTTGAGAAACCTCCGTACTGTTTTCCATACTGACTGCACCAGTTCACATTTCTGCCAGCAGGGCATGAGGGCCTCTTTTCTCCACATCCTTAAAAATACTTGTCATTCTTGTTTTTCTTTCTGTTTGTCTTTATTTTTGTTTGTTTTTTTGATTTTTTTAACTAGCCATTCAGACACCTGTGAAGTGATATTTTGTTGTTTTGATTTGCATTTCCCTGATGATTAGTGATTCGAGCATTTTTTCATAGGTCTGCTGGCCAGTTGTATGTCTTCTTTGGAAATATGTCTATTCAGGTCCTCTGTCCAGTTTTTAATCAGATTGTTTGGTTTTTTTCATATGAATTCTTTATATATTTTGGATTTAACCCCTTATTAGAACACTTTGCATATATCTTCTTCCATTCAATAGGTTGCCTTTACAATTTGTTGATGCTTTCCATTACTGTGCAATAGCTTTTAGTTTGTGGTAGCCCCAGTTTATTTTTGCTTTTGTTGCCCTAGCTTGAAGAACATATCCAAAAAAATATTAATAAAGACAGTATTCAAGAGTTTATTGTTAGTATTTTCTTTTACTTTTATGGTTTCGGGTCTTACATTTAGGTCTTTAATCCATTTGAGTATATTTCTGTATATGGTGTAAGAAGTGGTCCAGTTTCATTCTTTTGCTTGTACCTGTCCATTTTTCCCAACTCCGTTAATTGAAAAGATTGTCTTTTCCCCGTTGTATATTCTTGCCCCCTTTGTTGAAGATTAATCATGTAAGCATGGGTTTGTTTCTGGGCTCTCTGTTCTCCCATTGATCCATGTGCCTCTTTTTGTGCCAGTACAGTACTATTTTGATTACTATAGTTTTACAGTATAGTTTGAAATGTGAGTGTGATACCTCCAGCTTTTTTCTTTCTCAAGATTGCTTTGCTATTTGGGTTTTTGGGTTTTTGGTTTTTTTTTTTTTTTGTGGTTCCATAACAATATTAGGTTTATTTGTTCTAGTTCTGTGAAAAATTCTATTGGAATTTGGATAGGAATTGCATTGAATTTGTAGATTGCTTTAGTAGTATGGACATTTTAACAATACTGATTCTTCCAATCCATGAACATGGTTTATCTTTCCATTTGTTTGCATCATTTTTAAAGTTTTTTTAAATGTTTATTTTTGAGAGAGACAGAGCATGAGCAGGAGAGGAGCAGAGAGAGAGAGGAGGAGACACAGAATCTGAAGCAGGCTCCAGGCTCTGAGCTGTCAGCACAGAGCCTTATGCAGGGCTCGAACTCACAAATTGCAAGATCATGACTGAGCCGAAGTTGGATACTTGACCAACTGAGCCACCCAGGCGCCCCTGTTTGCATAATTTTTAATTTCTTTCATCAGTCTCTTATAGTTTTCAGAGTATAGGTTTCCTCCTCCTTGGTTAAATTTATTGTTGGTATTGTATTCTTTTTGGTGCAAGTGTAAATAGGACTGTTCTGGCATTTGTTGTTAATGCCTAGAACACATGTTTCTGTATATTTTTGTGTCCTGCAACTTTTCTGAATTTACATATTAGCTCTTTTTTCCCCGGCGGAGTCTTTGGGGTTTTCTGTGTGCAGTATCATGTCATGTGCAGGTAGTGACAGTTTTACTTCTTTACCGATTTGGATGCCTTTTATTTCTTTTTCTTGTCTGCTGGCTGTGGCTAGGACTTCGTTATTTTGTTGAATAAACGTGGCAAGAGTGGGCCTCTTCTTGTCTAGGTTTTGATCTTTGAGGAAAAGCTTTCAGCTTTTTACCATTTGAGTGTGATGTTAGCTGAAGGTTTGTCATATATGGCCTTTATTATGTTGAGGTGTGTTCCCTCTATACCTACTTTGTTGAGAATTTTTATCATGAATGGGTGCTGAATTTTGTCAGAGGGGCTTTTGGCATCTATTGAGATAATTACATGGTTTTCATCCTTCGTTTTGTTAACATGCATTGATTGCTTTGTAGGTATTGAACCATTTTTGCATCTCTGGAATAAATCCCACTTGATGGTGATGAATGATCATTTTAATGTATTGTTGGATTCAGTTTGCTAATATTCTGTTGAGGATTTTTGCATCTGTGTTTATCAGGAATATTGACCTATAATTTTCTTTGTGTGTGTGTGGTGTTTTTGATTTTGATGCCATGGTAATGCTGGCCTCAGAATGAATTTGTTAGCATTTCTTTCTCTTCCATTTTTAAAAGAATAGTTGAAAGGAGAGGCATTTACTCTTTAAATGTTTGGTAGAATTCACCTGTGAAGCCATCTGGTCCTGGACTTTTGTTTGATTCAGTTTCATAACCACTATTCTGCTCAGATTTTCTGTTTCTTCCTGATTCCGTCTGGGAAGATTATATGTTTATCATTATGTAATGCCTTTATTTGGCTCTTGTTACAATGTTTGTTTGAAAGTCTGTTTTGTCTCATATAAGTATTACTCCCCCAGGTTTTTCTTTTCTTTTTTTTTTGCATGAAGTATACATTAAAATTAAGAAATTCTGGGGTGCCTGGGTGGCTCAGGCAGTTGAATGTCTGGCTTCAGCTCAGGTCATGATCTCACGGTTCGTGGGTTTGAGCCCCACGTCAGGCTCTGTGCTGACCGCTAGCTCAGAGCCTGGATCCTGTCTTCAGATTCTGTGTCTCCCTTTCTGACCCTCGCCTGCTCACACTGTCTGTCTGTCTGTCTGTCTCTCCCCCCTCCCCCTCTCCATCCCTCCCTCCCTCCTCCCCCACCTTCTCTCTCTCTCTCTCTCAAAAATAAATAAAACATTAAAAAAAAATAAAAACAAAAAGAAATTCTGTTCACTGGGGTGCCTGGGTGGCTCAGTTGGTTAACTATCCAACTTTTGATTTTAGCTCACATCTTGATCTCAGGGTCTTGAGTTCAAGCCCCACTTTGGGCTCTATGCTACGTGTGAAACCTACTTAAAAAAAAAAGGTAATTCTGTTCACTAAAATACAGTTAAGAGTGAAAAGGCAGACCACAGAATGGGAAAAAGATATTTGCACTTGGAAAAAAAGGTATTTGCAGAAAACTTAGCCAGAATATACTAAAAACTCCTATACCACAGTAGGAAGACAGACAACCCACTAGAAAAATGGGCAAAATGCTTAAATGGTCAATTCACAGCAGAAGGTCTTCAGAAAGTATACAGACATATTAAAAGATCCTCAATCTCATTAGTCATTTGCAGTGTACAGATTAAACCCATGATGTGATACCGCTGCCTGTCCTACAGAACGGCCAGAATTCACGGACTGATGCTGTCAAATGTTGATGAGGATGTATTGCATTTGCAACTCATTTTCCCCAGCTGGTAGGAATACGCATTGCTTTAACCACTCTGCTTAATACTTTTCTTTTTTCTCTCACTACAGCTGAACTTAATCATATTTGTACCACATGACCTTACAATTTCACTCTTAGGTATATATCCAACAGAAATACTAACATATTTCTCCAAAACACACGTGTAAGAGTGTTCATAGAGCACTATCCATACAGCCCCAAACTGGAGTCCATCCAAATGTTCACAACCAGCAAACTGGATAATTAAATCGCGGCATGTTTATATAACGGAATACCATACAGCAGTGAGACTACATGAACTATTGTAGTACCTAGCCACAAGGATGGGCCTCAGGAACGTAATGTTCAGGAGAAAAAGCTAGTCACAAAAGATTGTGATTCCAGTTATACAAAGTCTAAAAACAAGCAAATCTGATTTATTGTGTTAGAAGTCAGGAGAATTATTACTTTGAAGGAAACACGTGACAGAGAAAGAACAGAAGATCTTCTGGGTAGCTGGTTAAGGAAGTTCTATTCTGATAGTTTGCTATAAGCATTTAATAAAATGACTAGATTAATTTTATCAAATGCTTTTATTTGATAAAAGCTATTGACGTGATACAGTTTTCCTCTCTTTTTCTTTTAATTTGATTCTGAATGTTAAACCAGACTTGTGTTCTTGTACTATATATATATATTTTTTTACATTTATTTCTTTTTGAGAGACAGAGCATAAAGAGAGGAGGGACAGAGAGAGAGGGAGACACAGAATCCAAAGCAAACTCCAGGCTCTGAGCTGTCAGCACAGAGCCCAACACAGGACTCGAACCCACTAACATGAGATCATGACCTGAGCTGAAGTCGGATGCTCAACCGACTGAGCCACCCAGGCACCCCTCTTGTACTATATTTCTTGATCTGGGTATTGGTTACAGAGGTGCATTAACTTCATGAAAATTAAGCTATATACTAGCATATCATACTGTGATAAAAGACTTTATTTAAAAATTTTAATAAAAAATGAAAATGATACTTGGAGAGTTAGTCAAAAATCTACATGTTCAGTTTATAAGAAGAGATAAAGAAAAATTTGTATTTCCATAGAAGATTATCCTCAGTCATGCTTGATTTTGAATGTACTTTGTAGGAGCACCTGTGTGGCTCAGTTGGTTGAACATCGGACTTAGGCTCAGGTCATGATCTCAGGGTTCGTGGGTTCAAGCCTATGTTGAACTCTGTGCTGACAGCTCAGAGACTAGAATCTGCTTCAGATTTTGTGTCTCCCTCTCTTTCTGCCCCTACCGTCTTGTTCTCCTCTCTCTCTCTTTCAAAAATGGATAAACAAACAAAAAAAAAGAATTTGCTTTGTAGAATAATAACATTTTATGAGGTAGTTTAGTAATTAACACATGCCTCCCTGAAGTCAGCAACAAATACAAGTGAGACTTTTTAAGTTGTGCAAAACAATGGCATAATAATCAGATAGAACTTGTTAATGGTAAAAATGGACTTCTCAACTTCACTTCTTCTTTCTTAGTTGTAGTTTTTCACATACTGGGTAAAAGTCAATCCAGGATAATGATCTCTGAGAGAAGGGAAATGAATGGGGGTTAGCCCACAGTGTTTCTAAGCCACAGTGCCGATAGGTGGAACCTAAACAGCCCCGGAGTCTCACAGGATTGGGTTTTGGGTTCAGAGATGACAAGCTAAAATTTTAGGGCAAAATATTGGAAAGCAAAGAACTGTAGAAGTGGAGAGCTCCAGGGACCTGGAGAGTGTCCCTTCAAGTCTTTGGCTCTCCATCTGTGTATACGTGTGAAGTAACTGTTCACCACTAAGAAAAGAACCACTGGAAGGAGTAGGAGGAAAAGCCCTCAGAGATCACAGAGAATAAGTTGGCCACATTAGCCAGAGTGGAAAGACCTCCTAATAGGCATTGGATAAAGTCTTAAGGACACTGCTCTGGACCCGAAGCTACAGTAGTAGCTCTTCCTTATCTGTGGTTTTACTTTCTGTGGTTTCAGTTACCCATGGTCAACTGTGCTCCAAAAGCAGGTTCTCCTTCTGATCTATCATAAGGTCAGTAGTAGCCTAATGCTACATCACAGTGCCTGTGTCAGTCACCTCACTTAATCTTATCACATAGGCATCTGACATCATCACAAGAAGTGTAAGTATAGTACGATAAGATATTTTGAGAGAGACTACATTCTCATAATTTTTATTACAGTATATTGTCATAATTATTTTATTATTGTTAATTTTTTACTGAGCCTAATCTATAGATTAAACTTTATTAGAAGTATATGTGTTTAGGAAAAAACATATAGGTTTTAGTACTAAGTGCAATTTCAAGCATCTACTGGGTATCTTAGAAAGTATCTTCCACAGATGAAGGGGGACTGTTGTACTCTGGTCCCATGTAACAAAATTTAAAAAGTAAACCTTGAAACTATCAAACTGTTTCCAAGCCATTGAACTACACCCAGATCAAATCTCAAAAACACAGGAATTCAGAAAAATCCAAACCATATGATCCACCAATCCCACTTCTGGGTATTTATCTAAAATAATTGAAATCAAGACCTCGACGAGAGATTTGCACTTCTGTGTTCATTTAAGTATTATTCACAGTTGCCAAGAGGTGGAAGCAACCCAAGTGAATGGTGATATGTATGCACAGTAGAATATTATTTGGCCTTTAAGGAGGAATTCTGTCCTGCAGCAACATAAATGATCCTTGAGGACATTATGCTAAGTGATAGAAGCCAGTCCCAGAAAGACAAGTACTGCATGGTTCCTCTTATATGAAGTATTGATCTAAAAGTAGTCAAACTCATAAAAACAGGAAGTAGAGTAGTGATTGCCAGGGGCTGGAGCTAGGGGAAAATGGGGAGTTGCTATGTAATGGGTATAATGTTGAGAAATCTGCTGTACAACCTTGTGCTTATATTGTATTATACACTTAAAAGTTGTGGATAAAATAAATTGTACAAATTCATTTGTGAACTCCTGTTTTCTATAAATACCATTTTCTGCTTTTAAAAAACATGCATAAAAACATCCACATGATGATGAAGTACGAAAGATAAATGTGAGTCCATAACAAATCTGAAAAGAAAATTCATTACCCAACAGTTCTTAATGTCTTACATCCTGTGACAGAATTACCAGACATGCAAAGAAGCAGAAAATATGACCCATAACCAGAACAGGAATCAACCAATAGGAAGAGAGAAAGAGGACACATATGATCAAATTAACAGACAAGGACATTGAAGCAGTGATTATAACTGTACTCCATATGTTCAAGGGAATAGAAGAAAACAAACACGTCAATGCGAGAAGTGGGAGTTGTTTTTTTAAAAGAGAGACCCAAGTAGAACTTCCGGAGATGAAAAATGCAAATTTCTGAAGTGGAAAATACAGCAGATGAGATTAACAGATTAGACATTGCAGGAGAAAAGGTTTAGTTAAAACCTGAAAACATAGGGGCGCCTGGGTGGCTCAGTCGGTTAAGCGTCTGGCTTCGGCTCAGGTCATGATCTCATGGTTTGTGGGTTTGAGCCCCGCATCAGGCTCTGTGCTGACAGCTAGCTCAGAGCCTGGAGCCTGCTTCGGATTCTATGTCTCCCTCTCTCTCTGACCCTCCCCTGCTCGCTCTGTCTCTCAAAAATAAACAAAAAACATTAAAAATTTAAAAAAGAAACCTGAAAACATAGCAGTAGCAATTATCTAAAATGAAATGCCAGCAGAAAAAAAATAGTTGGGAAAAAATACATCAGTGAGTTATGGGAAAGAAAACATTAGGCAATTTAACACAAATATAACAAGTTTTATAAGGAGATGGGGAAACAAAAAAATATTTCAAAAAATAGGCAAATATTTACCAAGTTTGATGAAAACTGTAAATCCACAGATTATAGAAATTCACAAATTTCTAAGCAGAAGAACCAGGCACAATAATTAAATTGTTGAAACCAGTGACAAAAATCTTGAAAGAAATCTTAAAAGCAGCCAGAGGAAAATACACCACCTTAAATAACAGATGAACAAATAACATAAAAATCACTACAGACTTATCAGAAACTATGTATGCCAGAAATGACATCCTTAGAGTAGTGGAAGAAGAAAAACAAAAACTCAGCCTGAAACTCTGTTCCTGGCAAAAAGGATGTTTTTAAATTGAAGGCAAAATAAAGAGTTTTTTAGGTAAGCAAAGCGGAGAAAATTTGTCACCGGCAGGCTTATACTATAAGAAATGTTAAAAGTAGTTCTTCAGGCAAAAAGAAAATAATATCACATGGAAATTTGCATCCACAAAAAGAAATGAAGAGTATAGGAAATGGTAGATATGTGTGTGGGTATAAAAGTCTTTTCCCCCTCATATATTCTTAAAGATAATTGTTTAAAACAAGAATAACAACACATTATGGTATTTATAAGTAGAGGTTAAAAACAAACAAAAAAAAGGAGATCTAAAAATGGTAGAGCTAAAATGGAATCATAAAAAAATACCAAAAGATGGCAAGAAAGAAAGAAAAAGAGAACAAAGATGAGAGTGGGCTCAGTCAGTTAAGCATCCAACTCTGGTTTCAGCTCAGGTCCTGCCTGGGTTCGAGCCCCGCCAGGTTGGGCTCTCCGCTGCAGGTTGGGCTCTCCGCTGATCATGCAGAGCCCGCTTAGGATTCTCTGTCTTCGTGTTTGTGTGTGTCTCTCTCTCTCTCTCTCTCTCTCTCTCTCTCTCTCTCTCTGCCTCTGCCTCTCTGCCCCTTCCCCACTTGACACTGTCTCTGTCTCTTTCAAAATAAATAAATAACCTTAACAAAAAAAGGTAGAAAAAAGGATGCTACTAAACTAGAGAAATAGCAAAAGAGTTAAATCCATTCATATTGGTGATCGCATTAAATGGTCTATGTGCTCCATGGAGTTAAAAAGAGATTACCTGATTATATGTTTTAAAAGTAAGACTCAATTACATACTGTTTATAAGAAAGCCACTTTGAATATAAAGATACTAGTTAAAAGTAAACAGATAGAAAAAAATATACCATGTAGACAGTAATCACAAGAAAGCTGGAGTTCCTATATTAACATTGGATAATGTAGATTTCAAACAAGAAATATGAAAACTATTTCATAATGTAAAAGAGGTCAGTTCGTCAAATGGCTGTAACAGTCCTAGATCTGTAGGCATCTAATGGCAGGAGTTTAAATAGGTGAAGGAAAAGCAGTACAACTAAAAGGAGAAGTAGACAAATGCCCAATAATAGTTGCAAACTTCAGCAGTCTCTCAGTAATATGTGGTTGAGCTATAGTCTACTACAAGAGGCATGATTTATTGCTGTGTTTTCGTTTTAAAGTTTTCTTTGAATTGAGATTCGCTGTCTTGTTAACCAAAAGATTATGCCTACCAAACTTGATTATCAGAATAGTATTAAGGTGCAGATTCTATATAAGTATCCACAACCAGGGAATCAGTAAAAATCATTATTTATTGAGACTTACGAATTGCTAGATGTATTAGTTTTCTATTTCTGTTGTAACAAATTACCACATAACGGCTTAAAATAACACCAATTTATTAATTATCATATAGTTCTGGGAGTCAGAAGTCCAAAGTGGATTTCACTGGACTAAAAAATCAAGGTATCGGCAGAATTGCATTCCTCTTGAGGCTCTAGGAAGTCTCTGTTACTTGGATTTCTAGCTTCTAGAGACTGCATTCTGTGACTCAGGGCTCCCTTCTAAAGTAAGAAAGACTTTATTTCAGAGAGAACACTTGATGTATAGATAATTCAAACAAGGCAGTGAAAGTACATTTTTGAGAAAGGAAACAAATGGTCAAGAATTCAGATCCACTTTGCAGTTCTGACAAAAATCAGTTTTCTCATAGTGCTCTATTTGGGTGTGGATAAGTGGACGGAGAGACAGATTTTATTATACTTTAGGTTTTTGAAGACAAAATACCTAAATTTTACCAAATTTTACCAAGCAGATAGGTTTTGTTTTTGCTACCATTTCTTTTCCAGTCATTCCTTAAAAAATCATGCATTAGGTGAATTGGTGAGTATTTGTGGAGCTCTTGAAACTCATAGCAAATGCTCCTGTTTCATATTTATGTTAATAGTATTCTCCATTCTTTAGCTCTTGAAAGACCTTTTCAATATCTTTATATATACCTTCTGAGTTTTTCTTATTTAGGATATGTTGGTGTTTCTGCTTTTCATACAAACTTTTTTTTTAATGTTTTATTTATTTTTGAGACAGAGAGAGACAGAGCATGAGAGGGGGAGGGGCAGAGAGAGAAGGAGGCACAGAACCGGAAGCAGGCTCCAGGCTCTGAGCTAGCTGTCAGCAGAGTCTGATGCGGGGCTCGAACCCACAAACGTGAGATCTGACCTGAGCCGAAGTCGGAGGCTTAACCAACTGAGCCACCCAGGCGCCCCTCATACAAACTTTTGAATGGAATAAAACAGGCTATTGTCTGAATGATCATGATTCCCTTTTATTTGCATAAAAGCAACATAATTCTAATTTTATTTAAGCTAGAGGACAGCTTCCTATATGTATCTAGTATGTTGGTATGTCAAGCCAGTAGTATCAATCTTGTAGGAGACTATGGTTGAATAGTCTCAAGGAGTTCCTTATAGAAAAGATATTCAGGGGGCGCCTGGGTGGCTCAGTTGGTTAAGCATCCAGCTTTGGCTCAGGTCAGATCTCACGGTTCGTGGGTTCGAGCCCCTAGTTGGGCTCTGTGCTGACAGCTGGCTCAGAGCCTGGAGCCTGGTTCAGATTGTGTCTCCCTCTCTCTCTGACCCTCCCCTGCTCATGCTCTCTCTCTGTCTCTCAAAAATAAAGTAAAAAAAAAAAGAAAACTATGTTCAAGTTGGACTTATCTTTAGGGTGCTCTTATAACCTCAAAGAGTTTGGGTCTGGAGTATATGAAAAACATGTAAAAGACTCTATATGACCCCCTGAAGTCTTGAAGCCCCAAATTCCTGTAACCTCCTTAGCTACTTCTTGTGACTAAAGTGGATAACGAGAAATAAAAGTTTCATTGACCTTGCTTGTTTTTAGCTTCTAAACAAAGTCCCTTTGTTTCATTTCTGCATTCAGACTATGAAAATTTATACCAAGAAACTGCCAGAAGAATTTAATTTTCAGTCAAGAAGTAGTTGTCAATAACAAACGTGAACACTTTTTTGCTTCCCTACCCTAGGCAGTAAATAGTAAGGGGATGGAAAACATCGGTATTATGTCTTCAAATTCAGTGTATAATATTAAGCTTTTAAAATTCACTCTGCCTCTGGGGCACCTGGGTGGCTGAGTCTGTTAAGCATCCGACTCTTGATTTCTTGATTTTGTCTTGGCTCATGATCTCACAGTTCATAGGTTTGATGTCAGGCTCTGTGATGTCAGCATGGAGCCTGCTTGGAATTCTCTCTGTCTCTCTGCTCCTACTCTGTTCTTTCTCTCTCAAAATATACATACATACTTACATAAATTAACTCTGCTTCCTAGAGATGGGGTTTAGCACTAACAAAGAATGATCTCTATCCTTATTACAAATGTGCATCACGGGACATGATAGGAGATTCATATTGGGTGTTGGGAGGCCATTGCTGCTTCATGGTTGGCTGAAGAGCAAAGGGAAAGTTTGTGTATCATCTTCACTTCTCATTCTTGGATCAGTATTTGGCACACTTTGAAACCAAAGGCTCATGAGACGTTGGATAATACTTTAAATTCTGTTCTGAAGGAGTGAGTTTTTAGAAACATGAAACAATGTGTACGGTATACAGTAGGCTTTGTCGTCAGAAGAAAAACTATATATGTGTGCATGTCTATGAAATATGCATAATAAACATATACATATGTGGAGAAAAGGATTTTGATTGGGGGAAAAATCCTAGAAGATATAATTTTCTTTGTTAAATATTTATAATTCAGGTTTCACCTTCATAAATGATCCCAGTGCCAAGATCTGAGACTTTATATAAATGTCAGGGGAAAAGTTAGCTTCAACCCTTATAAAATGAGTAGAAATGTATTTTTGTGCATTAAGAAATACTATTTTGGGTAAATTTCATTTCTACTCCAGCCACCTTATTTATTTAGGTAAATGGATTTCTTTGTGGTAATTTACATTCATCTCAGATTTAAAAACCACCAGAAAGTATCCATACCCTTTGCTCAGCATGCAGTAAGATCTTAAGTAGGAGTTAAATGAAAGTTCCTACAGTGCTGAAGTTAATTCAATTTGGTAACCTCCTATTTGCTTAGAAAATTGTACGTTTGGGAAATCTTAGCTTAAATTTTACTTAATTCACATTTATTGCTGATAAAATGTATTTTCCTTATTAATATATCATTCTATTTGTTTCTTGATTGCTGTTCTTACCAACTTTCATGAGATAATAACAGAAACTTAGAGAAAGATGTTCTTTTTAGGAGGAGAGACATGTACTTCTTTTTTCACATTGCTTATTTGGGAAAATGGCTTACCATATAATAGATGTTTAACGAATATATGTTGATTAAATGAACTAATACAAATAGATGAAGCTTACTCTTTATTGACTTAAAAAAGAGGTATCACCTAATCCATTGACATTTTCCTTTGTTTGCCTGCTATGCCGTGGGAACCAAATTAAGTGTTCATTTAGTTTTATAACTACTTTATAAAGTAAAAGGCATTATCTCAGCATTACGGATGAGAGAATTGAGATTACCTGGTCCAAGACTGTCCAGATTACCACCATTGAAACTTACAAGTACTGGGCTCAAAAGCTCATTTTCTCTCCCAAAATACAATTTTTCCTTTTGTTGATGGCCTATTTTATAAGTTACTTCTGTATATTCATAGCATTTATTACTCAAAAGAAATGCGTTTATCTTTTTTTTTTAATATTTTTTTAATATTTATTTGGGAGAGAAAGAGACAGCATGAGCGGGGAATGGGCAGAGAGAGAGAGAGGGAGAATCCCAAGCAGAGAGTGAAAAGTCTGATGTGGGGCTCAATCTTAAGAACTGTGAGATCATGACCTGAGCTAAAACTAAGAGTCAGATGCTTATTGCCCCCTAGACACCCTTTGAAATGCATTTATTCTTGACTAATTTTATAAATTACAAGTTTTAAAAGTCAAATTTATTGAGATATAATTTACATGCAATAAAATACACTCCTTTTAAGTTTTTTTTTAATGTATATTTGTTTTTGAGAGAGACAGAGAGAAATACAGAGCAAGAGTGGGGGAAAGGCAGAGAGAGAAGGAGACACAGAATCCGAAGCAGGCTCCAGGCTCCTAGCTGTCAGCACAAAGCTCGATGTGGGGCTTGAACCCACGAACTGCTCATGACCTGAGCTGAGGTTAGGTGCTTAACTGACTAAGCTACCCAGGCACCCCAGAAATGCACTCCTTTTAAAGTGTACAGTTAGATGAGTTTTGGCCGATGTATACAGCCATGTACCCTGTACCAGAATAATAAAAATCTAGGACATTTCTGTTACCCCTCCCCTCAAAGTTCCTAGTGCCCCTTAATCCCTTCCCACCACTACTGGTCTAATATTTATCACTGTAATTTTACCTTTTTCCAGAATGTCATATAAATGGGATCATATATTAAGTAACCTTTTGTGTCTGGCTTCTTTCACTTAATAAGATGCTTTTAAAGAATCACCGATGGGGCACTTGGATGATTCAGTCGGTTAAGCATCCAACTCTGGATTTTAGCTCAGGTCATGATCCCATGGTTTATGAGTTCAAGCCCTATATCAAGCTCTGTGCTGACAGTGCAGAGCCTGCTTGGGATTCTCTACTGCCCCCCCGCCCCCCGTCCCCACTCCCCTGCTCACACTCACTCTCTCTCTTTCAAAATAAATGAACTTATAAAAAATAAAGATTCATCCGTGTTGTTGCAGATATCAGCTATTCATTTATTACTTCCATTATATGGGTGAACCACAATTTATCCAGTCACCAGCTAATGGACATTTGGGTTTCCAGTTTTAGAATATTATGAATAAATGCTATAAACATTCATGTTCATAACTTGTTTGGTTTTAAAATTTCTGTGTTACTCTGACATTATCTTGAGTGACATGACTTTCTCTTGATGACTGCTTTCTAGGTTACTTAGTCATAGATAACATAAAATACGAGAGACCTCATTGGAGGGCTCTGAGCCCTCTGTTAGAAATTAGGGCATGGAGACAGCTGTTGACTGTTTTCAAAATTTGAAGGGCACTCTGATATTTGGGACATGTTCTTTTTAATGTAGCCTGCTGTAGTAGTATAAAGATAAGTGACATGAAATGAAATCTAATGGAAATGTAGTAAAATGGCAAATTGACTACTAGCCCTTTAATCTGGTTTCAGTTTCCAGCTGTGTATCTCTTACTAGACTTTGTGACTTTGAACAAATTAGCAATCACTCTGCAAGAAGGAAGATGGAACTAAGGTTTCCATGTCATTTAGATGTGTACAGTAGCTCATTTAATCCTCAAGACACCCTAGGAAGTACCTGTGAGGTCGATCAGTACTAGTCCTGCTGCACTGATGAGGAAACAGCGATTCACAGCAATGAGGGGACCAGCAGGGGGGCAGAGCCCGTCAGTAGGTGGATGAGTCAGCAGTTGACTCCATATCAGAGTCCTTATCTGGAAAATGAATATAATACCCACTTTTGTAGTTGTGAGAATTTAATAAGGAGTCAGAACTGCCAGTCTCTTCCTCTCCTTCCCTTTCTTAATTTTTTTTTAAATTTTTATTTTGAGAGAGGCACAGAGAATGAGTGGGGAAGGGCAAAGAGAGAGGGAGACACAATCTTAAGCAGGCTCCAGGCTCTGAGCTGTCAGCACAGAGCCTAACATGGGGCTCGAATCCATCAGTCACGAGATCATGACCTGAGCGGAAGTCAGACGCCTCACCGGTTGAGCCATCCAGGTGCCCTCTCCTTCCCTTCTTATAAAGGCCCCTCTTTCCCTGTCTCCTGCCCTGCACTTCTGTTAACTGTTTATTCAGAGAAATCTAAACTCTGGGTGCTAATCTTACATGTCTTTTTAATTGCAAAAGGTTATATAATATCAGAAGGCCAGTCTACTGGATGTTTCTTTTTATTGTAAACATTAGAAAAACACTAACTCAGATAGTAAATAGAATTCACAGTCTAGCCCAACATCCTGCAGATTGTTCTCACATGATGCCTTTAGCATATTCCCTCAGCGATTTTTTCCAAGGTGATAACATTCTGCATTGCTTGTGAAGTAGCTCAAAACTGCATTCTGGGGGCACCTGCGTGGCCGGCTCAGTTAGTTGAGCATCTGACTCGATTCTTGATCTTGGCCCAGGTCATGATCCCCCCAGGGTCGTGGGATTGAGGCTCCACGCTGAGCATGGAGCCTGCTTAGGATATTCTCTCCCTCTCTCTTTTTCTCTCTCTTTCTCTCTCTCTCTCTCTCCCCCTCCCTCCCTCCCCCTCCGTCTTCCCCTCTTCCCTGTTCACTCTCTCTCTCTTTCTCAAATTATATGTACATAATTGTTATATAACTGCATTCTACTACTGTAGACAATTACCCCAATAATTAATCACATTTAAAAACCATCTGGGCCAGTGTCTACATATGATTTCTTCCACATACTTTCTGCATGGCCAAGACTCTATCTTTATACCTTATAATTGTTTAAAATGGCTATAAGCAAACAACTCAATGAACTTTTCCCCTTCTGTCATTCCTGTTTTGCAGGATTGCTTCAAACTTGATAAAAAGTTGTTATCAGCAGCTATTCTGTAGAACTTCTTAGGATAGTGCCATCAGTCTGTACTGTAAAATCCCCCTGCATGAACCATGCAAAATAAACACATCATTAGGTTTTCTTTCTCTTGCTTTCCTAATGAGGGGAGGAATGTTACACAGCTGGAGAAGCCTGGGACTCCTTTCTGAACTGATTTATTTACATAACATATGCTGAGTTTGACACATTGCTCAGAAGAAGCAGTTTTTTAAGTTAAATATTATACAATACTTCAAAGAACATTTTAGCCGCACTGTAACTGTTCAGCTTCTCGGGATACAAAAGCTGCTCTTTGCTCCTTAAAAAACATTGCCGCCCTAGTTCTTTATATTGTTGCTTTCAGTGTTAGGGAGAATTAAGCTGAATACATTTAGAACCTCTTTTCAGAAACAATTTTAGTTTCAGAAGTTGCTGCATAGTGCCAGTAGCTTAAGATGTCTGCACAAAGTCAGGACAAATCATTCTGCTCTTCATCTAGTTGGTGAGAAAGTAAATAGTGATTTGGAGGCAGATAGTATGCTATTGTGTGATAGGAAGAACCTACACTCTGAAGCCAGGTAAACCTAGGTTTAAATCCCACTATGTGCTTTCTAATAATTTGTCTTCAGTAGAGTTTCTTCAGCTATATGCTGGTAACACAAGAACTCCTCCTTAGGGTTTAATTTCAGTAACTGAAGTATGTATAGCACCTGGCATATAGTAAAATGCTCTTCCCCTGTAGCCTTTTCCCAACCCCTTCAAAAATCAGCAAACTTCCTTTATCATTCAGATGTAATGTGGTGTTTGTTTGTTTGTTTGTTTGTGCTTTAAGCCTGAGTATGTCCCATGAAGGTTTGAGGATAGGTGAGGTGGCATGGCTGACCTACCCATCCGTGATCGTTGGTGATGATTTTTAGCACAAGCTGTAGACTGTGGGAAGACGGGGTTGCCATGTAGGTTACAGAAGCCAGCTGATTAGATTGAAAATGTGTGCAACCATAAACATTGTAACTAGATGTATACCATTAGTGTGACAGAATAAGGCACTTTCCGATTTAATATTTGTGGCGTACTTCCTATAAGTGGGTAAGACGTTCTGCTGAGAGATAAGCTCTTTTCCCTTTCTTCTGCCTTCCCTCTTCTTTCTGGGCAACAGCACAACCATGATACCCAATAAAACTTAAGATTTCTACATTTTTGTTCTCTAACTTCTTATATTGATGCTAGTTATGCTTCTTATATACTGCCAACCTTGGGGTTTTTACGACATTTATTCTCAGAGCCTCAAATTAACATGGGCTGGTGAAACTGTTAGTAAGCTCCATTTCTGTCTCTAGAGGAAGGTTTTGCTTGGACAAGTTATCCTAGTATGTCATAATAATTATTAGCAGAGTTGAGGTATTGTAATGCATTTGTAAGCTGTTGCTGGATTTCTGGGGGCAACGGGAATCCTATTTTCATGAGCTTAATTGTTCTAATCCATGTGGAGAGCAGGTAGCTTTATTGGATGATATATATATAAATATTCATAATTATGATTCATTTCTATTCTAATACTAATATGTCATGTAATTATACTGTTAGATTTGAAGAAAATTCAAAATTCTGGTAGTTTCATTCAGAAATACTAATAGATTTTTAGAGTAATTAACTTGTCCTAAAATTCTATTTTACCAATGCAAATTATTGATTGAAGATCAAAATTCAACTCTGTCTAGAATAAGACCCATTGATGGCTGAGTTCAATTCACAATCAGGTACCCTGTTATAGATTAGAAGATCTTCTAGGGAAGGATAGTATTCAGCTTCTGAAATACAATGTGTAACAGCTCAAAGATACCTTATGCCCCGTAAGAGCACAGGGTTGAGTCAGACAAACTTGAGTTTAAATTTCAAGTGAACCATCAAATAATCATGTAACTTAGGGTAAATTATTTAACATTACAAGGCCTGTTTGTTTTCAACTATCTGTAAAATAATAAAGAACACAGTGTTTAATCATGTTTAAGTTCTTATCTCTCTTGGGTTTGTCCCTGTCCTCTTTAGTGAATCTCTTGTGGGCTATGATACCCTAGTCCCTTCATCTGTAAAGTGTGAGTCATGTAATATAGGCAGGCATACCTCATTTTGCATTTTGTTTTATTGTGCTTTGCATATATTGCAGTTTTGTTTTTGTTTGTTTTTCACAAATTGTAGGTTTGTGGTAACCCTGTGTCGAGCAAGTCTGTGTGTCCTAGCAGCATTTGCTCACTTGTCTCTGTGTCACATTTTGGTAACTCTTGCAATATTTTAAATGTTGTGAACTTATTATGGTGATCTGTGATCTTTGGTCTTATTATAATTGTTTAGGAACTGCATGCCCATATAAGACAGCAAAGTTAATCAGTAAATGTTGCATGTGTTCTGACTGTCCCATGGACTGGCCATATTTTCTTCCTCTCCTTGGGCCTCCCTATTCCCTAAGACACGGTAATATCAGAATTAGGTCAATTAAAAACTTGCAGTGGCCTCTAAGTGTTCAAGTGAAAGTAAAAGTCACACATCTTTCATTTAAATCAAAACCTGGAAATGATTAAGCTCAGTAAGGAAGACATATTGAAGGCAGACATAGGCTAAAAGCTAGACCTATTGTGCCAAACGGTTGGTTAGCCAAGTAGCGAATGCACAGGAAAAGTTCTTAAAGGAAATTAACAGCGCTATTCCAGTGAACACAAGAGTGATAAGAAAGCGAAATAGCCTGATTGCTGATATGGAGAAAGTTTTTAGTGGTCTGAAAAAAAGATCAAACCAACCACAACATTTTCTTAAGCCAAAGCCTAATCCAGAGGAAGATCCTAACCCTTAATTCTGTGTCGGCTGAGAAGTGAGGAGGCTGCAGAAGAAAAGTTTGGACAAGCTAGTAGAAGTTGGTTCATGAGGTACCGGAAAGGTCTCTATAACATAAAAGTGCAAGGTGAAGTAGCAAGTGCTGATACAGAAGCTGCAGCAAGTTACCTAGAATATTAGCTAAGCTAATTCATGAAATTGGCTATCCTAAACAATAGGTTTTCAGTATAGATGAAACAGCCTTATATTGGAAGAAGATGCCATCTGAGACTTTCATAGCTAGAGAGGAGAAGTCAGTGCCTGGCTTCAAAGAAAGCTTCAAGGGACAGCCTGGCTGACTGGTCAGGGGATGATGCAGTTGCTGACCTGAAGTTGAAGCCAGTCTGTGGTCATTTATTATGATGAAAACCCTAGGGCCCTTAAGAATTAAGCTAAATGTACTCTGCCTGTGCTCCATAGAGAACAGTAAAGCCTGGATGACAACACATCTGTTTACAACACGATCTACTGAATTTTATATTTAAGCCCACTGTTTAGACCTACTGCTTGGGAGGAAAAAAGATGCCTTTCAAAATGTAACTTCCTTGACAATTGCACCTGGTCACCCGAGAACTCTGGTGAACTGTACAATGAGATAATGTTGTTTTCATGCCTGCTCACACAACAACTATTCTACAGTCCACGGTCAAGGGGTGATTTCAACTTGTACGTCTTATTATTTTAAGAAATACATTTCAAAAGGTGAGAGCTGCCATAGTGATTCCTCTGATGACCTGGACAAAGCAAATTGAAAGCTTTCCGGAAAGAATTTAGCATTCTAAATGCCGTTAAGAGCATTCATAATTCTTGGGGAAAGGTCAAAATACCAACAGTAAGAGAAGTTTGGAAGTAGTGGATTCCAGTCCACGTGGAGGACTTTGAGGGGCTCAGGGCTTCCGTGGAGGACGTAACTGCAGATGTGGGAGAAACAGGAGAGGGAGTAGAAGTGGAGCCTGCAGATGGGACCGAATGGCGCAGTCTCGTGATAGAACTTAACAGATGCGGAGCTGCTTCTTACGGGTGAGCCGAGGAGGTGCTTTCTTGGGATGGGACCTACTTCTGGTGAAGATGCTGTGAAGACTGTTGAAATGACCACCAAGGATCTAGAATATAGTTGATATAGTTGATAGAGCAGCGGCAGGATTTGAGGGGATTGACTCCCAATTTTGAAAGTTCTTCTGTGGGGAAAATGCTATATAACACAGCACCACAGGCTACAGAGAAATCATTCGTGAAAGGAAGAGTCAATTGATGCGGCAGACTTCACTGTTATCTTACTTTAAGAAATTGCCACAGCCACCCCACCCTTCAGCACACACCACCCTGATCAGCCAGCAGCCGTCAGCATCAAGGCAAGATCCTCCCCCAGCACAAAGATTGGGACTCACTGAAAGCTTATATGATGGTTAGCACTTTGTAGCAATACTTTTTTAATTAAGGTATATACATTTTTTTAAACATAATGCTTCTGCACACTTAATAGCCTGTTATAGTCTATTTAGCATATTAGTCTATTAAACAGCATACTCTATTAAACAAACTTGTATGTACTGGGAAATAAAAAACTTATTTGACTTGCTGTATTTTGATACTTGCTTTATTGCAGTGTTCTGGAGCCTAACCTGCAATCTCCAAGGTACGCCTGTGTACTGCATACTCCCTCCTCAGTTTTTTGGGGTTGTTTGCCTAGAAATATCATCTTATTTGAAGCATTGTGAGACAGTCGAATCAAAGATTATTTTAACTTTGATATTTTAAAAAATAGGATAGCAAAGTTACCTCTGAGTTTGTACATTATAGTAAGAATACTGTTTTACATTACTAGAAGAGTCCTGACCGGAAAAAGATTAGGCATTTCTCTTTTGTGTTAGAGCTGTCACAAAGTACTTACCCATTTGACTGTGTATTTTAAGTCTTGGTCTGTCAAGCAGCAAACAGATGGAACATTTCGAACAGCAGTAATTAAATTGTAAATCTGTTTTAAAGAGTTGCCCAGTTACAGCATCATAGTCCATATTCTGTTGTCTCAGTGACATTCATTTTTATTTGAATTATGATTTCAGAATACCCAAATATGGGAAAGAAAACAAAGTTGTCTGTCATTTTTTTAAGATTGCATACTTAACAGTGTTTGTTCATTCAGCAAATCTTTATTGAATGCCTACTGTGAACCAGGCATATTTCTAGGCCCTGGGGATCCAGCAGTGACCAAGAGAAGCAAAATCCCAGCCCTCATGGAGCTTAGCTTCCAGTGGATTGGAGAGGGACAGTAAGCTTAATATGTACGCTATCCAGTGAGATACATGCTATTAAGAAGAATAAAGCTGAGTAAAGGCCTAGAGAATGTTGGGGTAAGAAGTGCTATTTTAGATAAGGTGGCCAGAGAAGCCCTCCCTAATAAATTAACACGTAAGCAGTGACCTGAAGAAGTACGGGAGCAAGCAAGCCCAGTGATACCTGGGGAAGCAGTGCCAGGCAGAGGGCGTGCCAAGGTCAGGCCCCTGATTTGGGAGTATGGCTCCTTGTCACAGTTCTCGTCACTCCACCTTAAAGCTCTCCTTCACACCTTAAAAAATTAAGGGAGAATTACAGGCCTCCTCCTCTGTGTTTCATAGCAGATCCTATGCAACTTTTTTCAGTTGGTATCTCAGCATTATTGTTTTTGTGCACAAATTTCCCAGTAATTTGGCTTTTAGGGATGGATATGGTGCCTTACCTGCCACATAGTAAGTGCTGATCAGATGCTGATCGAACAAGTCAGTTAGTTTATATATTGCACAACTACTTTTCTTCCTGTTTACTTGGTACCAAAGAACTGTAAGCAATACAAATTGTTAGATATGTGAGTCAATAAGAGAAAATAATCATCAAGCAAGCCTTGACCTGCATTATTCAGAGGGAAAAAATTCTTTTTCAGTGAAATCTACAAATGTATTTAAATGTTCTTATCTGAAATATGACCTTCATGTTGGAAAAACTCATGGTGATATCCATGATTTAATGTTTACTGAATGACTTGGTTACTTGAAATATGCAGTTAGAAAAATGAATTTGATATCAGTCAAGGATCACACAAGAGTTCTTAGAATTGCAAATCATTTTAGAAGAGCTAAGTTATATTTTGTTTTCTCTAGTTTTTAACTATTTCTGCAAAGAAATCATTCCAGTTTATTTATGATGCTTACTGAATGTTATTTTCTGTTTTAGTTCTCCAAAGATACTGAAACCAGTTTTTATTGGATGTTTCTAATGAAATACATCTTTAGCACCTACAGTAGATGTGGTTTCAAGGTTTTTGAATTTATTGATTGAAAAAAATTTTTTTTAACTTTAAAGGTTAATCTTGTTTATAGATGTGGCAAAAGCTTTAAAGTAAGTTGGAAGCTTATCCACAGTCAGCAGAAAACCCTGGTTTGGGCTGTGACAGGTACTGTTGTGGTTGCACTAGCAGAGTGTCAGTGCAGTCTACTTCCTGAAATTTTAAACTTTCTGGTTAGTTTTCTGTAATTTGAGCAATATTATAATAAAATCATCATGTTTACCTTTAGGTAAATCTGTTTAGTAGTTAACAGTGCATGTCAATACTCAGAGTTTTCTTTTTTTGTTTCCATCTTCCTTCTTTCTCCCATATTTACCCCCCTCCCCTGAAAAAACATTATTTTGAAAACAGTATACTTATAGACAGTTTTAAACTTAAAATTTAGATTTACTTTCATATTTTAACAAAAATGACTTTAACCTTAACTTTCTATTTTAATGCTTTAAAAAAAACCAGTAAATATACTCGTGGGAAATGAGAAAATAAAGACCTATGTATGCATTGTTTACTAAAGTGAGATCAGTCTATGTGTGCTGTTTGTGACCTTCTGTTTTCTGTGAACAATCTCTGTATGTCCTTCTGTCTTCACTTCTTGTCAAGTCCACAATCTGATTTCCCAGTGGAGGGACCAAGTCTCATAACTGCTTGTCATATCCCCCAAACTCTGATCTAGACCGCTTTTTCTGTTCATACCACTGGCTTATTGAAGGGACAGGGCCAGCCCTCCTGCAGGATGTCTTGCCTACTAGATTCGTCTGTTTGCATCTGCATTTAATTTGTTCTTCCAGCTTTTGTATATCCTGTTAGAAGTCAAATTGTAAAGCGTGAGATTCCCATATTAAACATTTTTAGCTGGGATATATGGTAGGTTATTTACTTTTTACTTTAACTCCTCAAAAACCACTTGATGAGTCACCATAAATGAGACTGCATTTGAGCACTGAATTAGGGTAATGAATCTGATCCCTTCATTGTAGAGTCTCAACTTTTTCTTCTTACTACTAGAAGATAATGTATTTGGGGGTGCCTGGGTGGCTCAGTTGGTTATGATCTTCAGCTCAGGTCATGATCTCACAGTTTGTGAGTTCGAGCCCCACGTCAGGCTCTGTGCTGACAACTCAGAGCCTGGAACCTGCTTCAGATTCCGTGTCTCCCTCCCTTGCTCATGTTTTCTCTCCCTCCCTCCCTCCCTCCCTCCCTCCCTCCCTCTCTCTCTCTCTCCCCCCCTCAAAAATAAACATTAAATTAAAAAAAAAAGAAAAGAATGTATTTGGTGTTACCTTGCACAGTATGAATCACTAGGTCCCTATCAAACATATACCTGAATATAACACTTGTCTAAATTAGTAAATTTCTTGAGATACCTGGGTGGCTCAGTCGGTTAAGCCTCCGACATTGGCTCAGGTCATAATCTCACAGTTCATAGGTCCAAGGCCCACATAGGGCTCTGTGCTGACAGCTAGCAGAGCCTGGAGCCTGTCTTTGGATTCTGTGTCTCTGTCTCTCTGACCCTCCCCTGCTCACGCTGTATCTCTCTGTCTCTCAAAAGTAAATTTAAAAATATATTAAAAAAGTAATTAAATAATTTAAAAAATTTACTTTCATGAGGGATCACATAAATGCTAACTTTGATATTTTTAAAAATTTTCTTCTGCATCATTAGCCACTCTTTTTCTGTAACAGAATTCTTTTTTATATGGGGCTGTTGGCTGCTTCTCTTACAAGGCCAGGTAGATGAATAAATTCTTTCATTTAGTTACCAGTTTGCACCAGCTCAGTCAGAAGATGACATCAGGGCTTTTTTTCTGACTTTCTCCTCTTTGAGTATCATTGGAGGCTCAGATTTTTTTTGTTTCAGTGTGTTTCAGTTAACATAGGTCATAATTCTCACAACTTTGGCTAATGGGGAAAGAGATCTTTCAGGGGGATTCTTGTGTCTCTTTGCTATGATACTATTTTTTTTTTTAATTACAGAAAAGTTCAAACAAATGAAAGTATAGAGAATAATGTAGTGAACCTTCAGTATATCTTTCAGTTTCAACTATTGTCAGTGTTTTTAATCTCATTTTATCTTTCTCCTTCTGCTTTCTTTTAATCCCCTGGATTATGAGCCCATTGATATTTATTAAGTTTTCTTTATTTTCGGGCATGACAGGTCCCTAGACCTGGAATCATCCATTTCTCTAAGAGGCCCTCATTGCTTTTGTTACCGAATTGATAACTAAAATCTGGGCATAGAGGTTATTGAAACCTTTTTTTTTTTTTTCATTTTCCCCCAAACCTTTTTATTTTCATTTTTTTCTTTATTTTCCCACCTTGTGTCTCATTATAATTGTAGTCTAGTTCCATAGGCAAGTTTACTCTCATTTGAGTCAGAGGGGAAGGGCACTTCTCAAAATTGGGACAAAAAAATCTTGATATTTCTATTTTAATTGGTCTAAATGTTAAGTAGACCTGAGAAATGATTCAAATGTTGACACATAAGTGTTTTTAACAAAGGACTGCTTTTTTTTTTTAAAAAAAGATAAACGCCATTTAGTGTGTTGGTTTCCTTGTACTATAACATAAAGAAATCTTTTGTAAATATATGATTTCTGAATGTTCACTCTACCATGCTTTGGTTTTTTAGCATTCAGTAAAATTTCTAGTAATAATAATAATACAGGTGATAAAGTGTTATTGGATTCTGGCTCTTAAATCTGTGTATGATTTCCAAGATGGACCAAAACCCTGTTTTTGCCTACTTTCCCTCTTGATGCCTTACTGGAATAAAATCTATAGAAATAAGAAATGAAGAAACCAATAACAATCAATAGGAAGAATACCAAAGAGTGATAATTGAAGAGATTTCTGGATCTCTGTTCGAGTATGAGAAGGCTCTCATTTCTCCATACTGCTATCATCCCTGCACTTAGACTTATTAATAGCAGGCATGAACCCCAGGCAAAACATCAACAGATTTTCTTTAGAGAAATTGAGAAAAGCTAAGGCTCCTAGAGTACAACTTGTATCTCCATAACAAAAGAAAAAAGCCATCTTTCTTCTGGCATTTTGAAGGCCTGCTGGCCCCCCACCATGCATCCTAAAGGACCCCTGCCAGTCAGCCTGTGCCTTCCCCACACAGAGCCCTTCTCAGAGCAGTCTAGCCAGAAGTCAGATCATCTCACAACGTTAGAGGAAATCTGTGTTGGCTAAAATGAATCATTCAAATGTAAATATGAATGAGTAACCAAAGATCACCAGGCATGTGAGAAAAACGGGTGGCATGAAAGCGAGACTAAAATAAACAGAAAAATTGTCACTGGAGAAAATAGAGCTAATCAGAGACAACAAGAAAGGAACTCTAATATACTCAAAGGCTGCAGGAAGAGAACTACACCCATTAAACAAAAATAGGAGAACACACATTTTCATATTGAAAGGGCACAACAAGTGCTGAAATAGTGAATCAAATATCATAATGTAGTACTTTCTTGGGAAGCTACAGAATTTTAAGGATAAAAAATTCAGAGGAAAATCATGTCAAAGTGACAAGTATCAAACTGAAACCAAACCTCTCATCAGACATTTTTTTTTTAAGTGAGCAAGGGAGGGGTAGACAGGGAGAGAGAGAATCCCAAGAAGACTCTGCACTCCCAGCACAGAGCCCGATGCAGTGCTCAAACTCCCAAACCTTGAGATCATGACCTGACCCTAAACCAAGAGTTGGATGCTCAACCAACTGAGCCACTCACGTGCCCCCCTCTCGTCAGTAATTCTTAATACTAAAGACAATAAAACACGGCCTACAACTTTTCGAAAGAGAATAATGTGTAACCAGGGATTCTGTATCTTGCCAAACTGTAAATCAAAGGTGAGAGCAGACTGAAGTTGATTTTAGACATATAAAAACTCTAAGGTACTTCTCTTGGAATTAAATGAGTGAGGGCACCTGGCTGGCAGTCAGTAGAGCATGTGACTCTTAATCTTGGGGTCATGAATTCAAGTGAGAGAGAGAGGGAATTACACGTTCATTATCAGCTTTCTTTTTTAAAACTACTTATTTATTTTTGAGAGAGACAGAAAGCACAAGCAGGGGAGGGGCAGAGAGAGAGGGGGACAGAGGATCTGAAGCAGGCTGTCTGCTGACAGCAGAGAGCCAGATGCAGGACTCAGACCCATGGACGGACTGTAAGATCGTGACCTAAGCCAAAGTCAGATCCTTAACTCACTGAGTCACCCAGGCACCCCTCACCATTAACTTTCTTAAAAAGTGGAAAATTATTGTGTAATTTTTCATTAAACATTTTCTTTTTGGGGTTTGATTTTTCTTTTTTAAATCTCATTGCTGCCAAGAGTATTGAAAGAAAAAAGGGGATGAATAGTTACAAACAGTAAAATAAGTAGTTGTAGATATACACGTAAAATGAATTATAGAGCTACTGTGGCAAAAGTAAGGAGACTAATCCCATAATTTTCCGTTGTTCCCAATGACTTCAGCAAAAGGCAACTCAGGACTACTACATTGTAATCACAACTGGCTAGTACATTATATGGCCAGCAGGGGCAACAGCATCAGATTCTTTTCCCATTTTGACTAGAGTGACATGATCTGGCTTACATTTAAAAGCATCATTCTGGGGCACCTGGGAGGCTCAGTCAGGCGTCCAGCTTTTGATTTCAACTCTGGTCATGGTCTCACTGTGCGCGAGTTCGAGCCCTCACTGTGCGCACTGTCCGCGCGGAGCCTGCTTGGGATTCTCTTTCTCTCTGCCCCTCCCGTACCCACTTTATCTCTGGATCCATCAAAATAAATAAACTTAAAAGATAAAATAAAATCATCATTCCAATGGCTATGTTGGGAATAGAGTTGGGGTAGGATAGTAGAGCAAGGATAGAAGTAAGGAGACCAGTTTGGACATCA
The DNA here is from genome assembly GCA_004023785.1 of Mungos mungo. Classification (NCBI taxonomy): domain Eukaryota; kingdom Metazoa; phylum Chordata; class Mammalia; order Carnivora; family Herpestidae; genus Mungos; species Mungos mungo. The sequence continues at coordinate 131,120 of PISW01004901.1, forward strand.
TCGGATTCTAAGTGAAAGATGGCAGTAGCTCTGATGTAGCAATGATGGAGTTGGTTAAAAGAGGTCAGAGTCTGGGTATAATTTGAAGGTAGAACCATTGGCATTTCCTGACTAATTGGATACGGGGTGAGTAAGAATGGAGTAGAGGTTACTGGTGTGAGCCATAGGAAAAGAGAAACAGATTGGGGGGAAGATCAGGAGTTAAGGTTTGGGTGTTTCAAAAGCCCATTTGATCTCCAAGTAAAGATCTCAGCCACTTGGATTGGTACTTAGATGTATATGTCTGCAGTTCTGAAGAAAGTTCTGGCTTACAGAGGGAATTTTGGAAGTAGATAGCATATAAAGTGTATTTAAAGCCATGAGGTTGGATGAGATCGCCTAGGAGTGAATAGAGATGAAGAAGAGGCATGAGGACTGAGACACTAAGGCACGCTAACACTTAAGGTCTAGGGAGATGAGAAAGAATGGCCGGAGATGACTGAGGAGGAGCAGCGAGTGGCGTATAAGGAAGTCTGTGAGAGGATGGTGCCCTGGAAGCCACGAGAAAAAAGTGTTTCCAGTGGGAAAGAGTTCTTGACTGTTCGCGCTGCCGAGAGAGCAGTAGGATGGGCACTGAGTTCCCTGTTGGGTTTGGCAGCGTGGATATCAGTGTTTACCTTCACAGAAGCCACTGTGTACAGTTTTCAAACAGCTACTAACTTGTTCGGACAATAATAATGTATTAAGTTATTTGGGCCCGAGGACTTAGGTCCTTGGTATTTCTTTTAGCCTGGCGACTTCAAAACAATTACTAAGATACTAAGAGGGCCATAAACAGAAAGTTTGAGAATCTCTACTTTCGAGGATCATGCTAAGTATTTTAAGAGGGGGAAGCTCCTCTTGCCTTTTCCTTGTCTCTGCTGAAAAGTTTGAGTTAACAATTTTAAATCTCATCAGATTACTGCAGTGAATAAAATTGCCCTAATGTGGTTCAGTATTTAAAAAAATAAAAACCTTATCCTGTGGAATGTCTGCAACACATCTTTGCATGAATTTTTCTTCTTGCCTCCATAGGTATGGTCTGAAATATGCGTTGCTTGGCAGCTCGGGTCAACTATAAGACTTTGATTATCATCTGCACACTCTTCACTTTGGTCACAGTACTTTTGTGGAATAAATGTTCCAGCGATAAAGCGATCCAGTTTCCACGGCACTTGAGTAGTGGCTTCAGAGTGGATGGATTAGAGAAAAGAGCAGCAGCATCTGAGAGTAACAACTATGTGAACCACATGGCCAGACAGTCTGAGGAGGCATTCCCTCAGGAGCAGCAGAAAGCGCCCCCAGTTGTTGGGAACTTCAACAGCAATGGGGGAAGCAAGGTGTTAGGGCTCAAATACGAAGAAATTGACTGTCTCATAAATGATGAACACACAATTAAAGGGAGAAGAGAGGGGAATGAAGTCTTCCTTCCATTCAGTTGGGTAGAGAAATATTTTGACGTGTATGGAAAGGTGGTTCAGTATGATGGCTACGATCGGTTTGAATTCTCTCACAGCTATTCCAAAGTCTATGCACAGAGAGCCCCTTATCACCCTGATGGTGTGTTTATGTCCTTTGAAGGCTACAATGTGGAAGTCCGAGACAGAGTCAAGTGCATAAGTGGGGTTGAAGGTTGGTATCTGTCTGCTCCACTGCCTTTTTCTATCTTGATTGTGTTGAGGAATAAGAAAATTGTAGGTGTCAATTACATAGCAAGTACATACATGGCTTACTTTCAAGAGACCATTCATCTCTCTGACTTAGCAAGGTGGACCAGGTCAAGTCTGAACCTGGGGCAGCGTTCTAGATGATGTGATTTGAGGGGCTGCAAGATCATACCTGAGCAAATAGGATTATTCCAGTATCCTGCCTAGGTCAAGGCACAGCATCTCCAAAAATTTTGCATTAAAATATACAATTATTGCCCTATGAGAGGAAACCAGTGGACCGATGTACCAAGGCAGTCTTACTACCTGGATTAGCCAGGTAGCCTCTCTGGATGGAGGTTTAGTCGTCAGAATAAGGTAACACACAGGCACCATTTTCTCCGAACTTTTATAGTACACGCCTACAGTCTATTACATGTTGTCTTTAAAACCCGAAGCGTGGGAGTTCGTTATGAGTTTAATTAGTACATTTTGGAATTTGTATTTCAAACCGAAGATTGATCAGAAGGCCAAATTGAATTTGACTTTGAAATACATCATTTAATCAGAGGAAAGAACTTAGTGTGTTTTAAGATTACTTTGCTTAGTTTAAATTTTATTTTCCTCATTCTATAAAAAGTGACTTTAATTTCATAATTTTTAAAGTTTTTTTTAATAATATCTTTACCAAATGTTCAGAAGAGGGAAGGGCCAAATTCACATATATTCATACCACTTCAAGATAATTGTTACCATTTTATTTATTTTCTGGAGGTCTTTGTACCTAGGTCTATGTTTTAACATAGTTGTAATGATACTTCTGTACAGTGTCCAGGATGGTAGTGTTTTCTTAGAGATTTCAGAGATATCCATCATCAAACCTTTTCATGCAAATTATGTAAAATGTATAAAATTAATAAATGTTTGAATGCTAAAGAAAAAGTAAAAAGCACCCATAACCGCTGTTAATAGGTTAATGTGTTTTCCCAATCTTTTTGTTGTTGTTTTTTAAAATAAATTGAGAGCATGCTGTGTAGTCAATTTTGTACGCTCCTTTGTTTATCTAAAATATATTGATTATTCCCCCTTGCTTTTAAATATTTACTGAATATGTTAATGACTAATATTCATAGTAAGAATATGCCATGATATATGATATATATTTAGCCTACTCTTTAGTTGGCCGCTTAGGTCATTTCCAGTTTTTTTGCTTTTATACATAATGCTATTGATATTCATAGTTCATCGTTTCTATTTTAATTAATATTCTAACAGTAGTTTCGTAGGAAATAAATTGTCATTCAAATAATAGAAATTGATCTATTTTGTTAAACTGCTTTCCAAAGAGGTTGAACTACTCATGTTTCCAGTAGCAGAGCATGAGGCCACTCTGGTCACCCAGCTCTTGCCATCATGGAACAGGGTTTTTTGTTTTTACTGTTTCTCTTTAAGGAGCATTGTTTTTTTAATCTGTTTACAAAGGATCTCATGATTTGCTTCTGTAACAATTAGTAAAGTCAGGTATCTTTTTCATATGCTTTAAATCATTATAAAATGATCTTCATGTTGTCTCCCCCTTTCTCTAATGTACTTAAGTGGGCTTTTTAAATACTTGTGTGAACTTTTATGTATATAGTAAGGTTAATAATACTTTGTTGCATTTGTTAAAGATATTTTCTTCATTTTGGTTATCTTTCATTTTACTTGTGATTTTTTAGTTTTAGAGGTTTTTAGTTTATTTACTAAACTCACAGATTTTTTTTTTTTGTTTTTACTTTTATGCTTAGAAAGTCATTGTCACATTATGATCAGCTGTTCATCTGTATTTTCTCTATTAGTTTTATTAGGGTTTTGGTTTTTTACAGTCAGCTTTTTAGGCCAGCCAAATAGACTTGTGTTTTGGTAAATGGTACAAGGCCAGGGTATAATTTCAGATTGCTCCCCTCACATGTATTGCATAATCTTTTTTTCCCCACTGATTCATGATGCAACTTTTGTCATTATATTAAAAGCTTATCTGTAGCTTAGGTTACTATAGTTCCTAATTCCTTAAACTGTTTTGAAACTACATCACACATATGGTTTTGTAGGTTCTTAATTTCTGCTATGTCCATCTGATGCTTATCAGTTTACTTCAGCCCTGCAGAAAGGAGTTTATTTCTAAACACATAGACCATGATGCAGCAATACAGTATTCTGTGCAATGTGGCGTTATTGTATTCCCCACATAGAATTAACACAATAAACACTAATAATAGACATTTAAAAGTTTTGCTTAGAACTTTACAAGAGATAATCCATTAATGAGTTATGTCAAAAATCTCTGGTTAGGTATACAACTTTAATTCATTTAAAAAACACTCCTTGTTCTCAGGAATCACATTTTGACATAAAGATACGAAGAAGAATGGCAAACTGTGTTTATACTTTGAGAGTCGTACTTGGCCCCGTAGCAAATTCTTTAAACCTCAGATGATACAGTTGTTAGACCACATCTTGACAGTGGAGAGAAAGAGGAGTATGTAATTAATATTTAAGAAAACCTCAGAATTAATATTTTAGGATAAACCTGTAGTAACATTATCTACAGGTATTCAACTTGTACAAAATTTGAATGTATGAAATGGGACACCTGTAGCTACGTCAAATGTCATTGCTTCTGTGTGTCAGATACTGAACAAGAATGAATAAACCTTAATTGTGGTTTTCGTACCTGAGTACCTCAGGACTAGTTTTTAATAATTATGAAAACAGTATAATACGAAAGCCTAAAGGCTGCCGATAACCCTATAGCATGTATACCTGGAAATGTCCAGAGGTGGGTGGTTATTTTGTTTCTCTGTTTTGTAGGTGTACCTTTATCTACACAGTGGGGACCTCAAGGCTATTTCTACCCAATCCAGATCGCACAGTATGGGTTGAGTCATTACAGCAAGAACCTAACTGAGAAACCCCCTCACATAGAGGTGTACGAAACAGCGGAAGACAGAGACAGAAACAGCAAGCCGAGTGACTGGACCGTGCCAAAGGGCTGCTTTATGGCTAGTGTGGCTGATAAGTCCAGATTCACCAACGTTAAGCAGTTCATTGCTCCAGGTAAGTGATGATTATTATATGTGTCTGCTAATTTTATGTTGATTTATGGTACCTGATACTCCTTTAAAATTGCTTTTATGGTTTTAAAAAGCACATTAGCAGACCCTTTATATTCTAGCTATATAAAGAAACAAATGGTGCCACCCAAGGGAAATCCCTAGAAAAAAAATAGCTAAAAATTCAGGGTTATTGAAAAAGAAAATTACTGTGTGAAAAGCCACGCCAGAGACTAAATACTAAGATCCAGGTTACTACATGGTATGTGTCTCCTTCCAGGGATCTATGTCCCATAGGAGTGACCCTCATTGGTTTATTACAGTATTTTGGTGCAGTATTTATTCTTTAACTTTTAAACTATTTTGCATTAAGGGAGAAGTTTTCTTTATAGAGAGCCATCCTTTTCTTTGTCTGTTTTTTACCAGCAGTTTTTGATTTTTTTCAAAATATTATGGTATTAGCAACCAGGCCTGCTTCTCATATTGAGTTTTGTTAATGCACTAGATTGCCTCAAACTTCATATAAAACCATTTCATTAATAAAGTCATTTATAAAATCAAATTAACTTTATGCAACATTTCCCCTTTTAGTAAGACAGTCTCATTAATTAGGATGTAATGTATTTTTGTCCTCTAATCAATATCCATGAGAATTAATGAGTCGATTACTTAAAAAGACAATGAAATAATTTTAGTTAGCACCTCAGGCTTAATTCTCTATGGGGGAAATGTTGTCAAGAACAGAACTGATTCCCTCCTCCCACCAACCTTGCAGCCGGTAAATAAAACGAGAGTAAAGGTTATGAGACCTCTTCTGTATTCTCTCCTTGTCCTTTATTGATGACTGTGTAATTTACACACCTTGAAAGCCACAATACAAATCTACTCATTCTAGATGGCCTTAAGCAGTGGATTTATGAGTGCTTAATGCAAATAATGGGTGACCTTTAGTTTTTACTGTGACTAGAACTTCTTGTCTCCTGTGGTATTCTATGATATTCCAGGACATAGAGCATCTCTGCTTATTATAAAACAGCGGGCTTGACTGGTGAGAAAATACATGGAGATATTCAAGAATATTTAGCTTATGATACTGAAGAGGTTATTGTATCAGAAAATGATTAGATTAAGCTAAAGGCCATTTGTTTTTGTATGTACCCAGGGAGCTTATTTTTGCACTAATTAATAATGTCTGGATTAGGGTGAGAAACAGCTCTCATCTTGATTTCACGTGTTGAGAACTTTTCTAGAACAGTCTTTTTTTTTTTGAACTCTATTTAGAGCAGTAGATTTCATTGGATGCCCTGGGTAACACAAAAGAGAAGTCTCCTCATACTGTGTGAGGGACCTCACGTCAGCTCTTCATTCTACAGCCCAGAGCTGGAGACCAGCTGCTTCCTAAGGTGGTTTTTCAGTGTACGGGGGAGGGAACTCTGGGAGGGGCCCCCTGTCAGTGAACACAAGCTCCTCACAGTTGGAGCTCCTTGTTGGTGGAGTGTGCTGATGGGGAACGGGGCGTTTGTTTTGCTGTCTCGGGCATGTGTGGAGGTGTATTTGAGCCAACCTGTGTGGGCGAGTTGGAGTTACATGGGAGTTGTTGCTCGGTGCAGGAAGAGGAAATCAAAGCAGTGAGACTGTTGTATTTGAAGTACAGGAAGGGGAGATGAGGCTTTTCAGAGGGTATAGGCCTCGTGGGGGATAATTCAGAGAATCACTGTTGAGAAGAAATTGCAACTTGTATATGGAAGCGTTGGCCTCAATGAGGTCAGTCTCTGGAGGACCAGGGTCTGGATGCTGTTGGCCTTTTAGTTTTTCTTTTGGGGACTTTACTTTTTTCCCCTGAAAGGAAATAAAGCCCTTTAGAAGAAAGAGCCAGAACATGGGTCTACATCACATTTTTTTTCATTGTTTTGTTTGTTGAATAATGTTTTGTTCCTCTCCTAATTTTAAAATTGAATGAATTGAAACTTTATACCTGTCATACCCCATTAAATTAAATTGGCTTTCCCTTTCCTGATGCACCTTCTTCACTTCACGTCCATGCCCTCACTTTCTCCCCTCTCTTTGTGTAGCCATTCTTTCTCAGACTTGCTTCCCCTGTTCTGCCTGGCCCTTACCTCTCAGTATTCCTTAGGGTTCTGAGTAGGGAGGGTCTCTTCTAACTGAGCTTAGTAAACCTGTAGGTTAAAATGAATGAATGATAATGATTTGTGCTGTATGTGAAAACATTGATTTAAAGACTGTTCTGAAATGTGTATCATCCTTTGTTGGCCTAAAGGACACATATACCAAGAATAGACACTTGTAGTAACTCCCAGGTTTAACTGTTCAGAGAGAGGAGGAGTCGTGGATTTCAAAAAATGGAAACCCAACACTTTCTATTAATAGATTGAGAGCAGGCCCTTGCCTGCTACATTTCTAGAGTGGTTCCCACAACCACGCTCACATCCCTTTTGCTACCATTTGGATCCTTCCAAGCGGTGTTGACAGGTTATGTAACCACTCTGTATATCTATAAAATGGGAATTAAAGACTTGGAAGAGGGTTGTGAAGACTACCATTGTTTGATTTATGTTGGCAATTGGGACGTCTCTTCCCCTGCGTGGCTCAGTAGCCCCCTCTGGTGGTGATGGGGTTTTAGGAAAATAGTCATTTTTTGAAAGCTTACATCCCATGACATCATTCATTATTAAGTTCTTTGAACTAATCTGTTACAGTGAAACATTATGTAATTGTGGCTGTATCGTTCATTAGATTTGTATTAATAAAGTGAAAATTAGGGAATTCTGGGAGGAAAATAGGTTATTGTGCTTCCTCCCATTTGAACTTTTTAATTTTTTTAATATTTTATTTCTTATTTTTGAGAAAGAGAGAGACACAGTACAAGTGGGGGAGGGGCAGAGAGACAGGGAGACACAGAATCTGAAGGCAGGCTCCAGGCTCTAAGCTGTCAGCGCAGAGCCCAACACAGGGCTCCAATCCATGAATCGTGAGATCATGACCTGAGCCAAAGTCAGTCACTTAACCAACTGAGCTACTCAGAAGCCCCCCTTTGGACTTCTAAAAATGGATCACTGTTAGTTTCATGAGAATAAATTGGTCATGATTAGTAATACTGTCTTATTAATGAGGCATTACGCTAAGAATGAAAAAATAAGCACTCAAGATAGACTTCTCTGCTGAATATAATTTAAACTTGAGTAATTCGTCAGTGAATTCCAAATCCTACAGCGTTCCAGGAATGTTTTATTGAGCATCAGATTCCATTTTACCGTAGCTGTAAGAAAACAATTAGTAAAGAGGGAAGTTGTATGTTGACATTTTTCCGGATAAAATGGATCTTTATTAGAAATATGCTTCTGAAATCACTTTTCAAAAAGTCACTCAAAGCATCATTTGACATGTAAGTCTATCAAGATGTTCGCATTCCTTAAAAAATTTCCATGATTGTCTGTTCTGTCAAATGAAATAATTAAGAGCCTTGGATCATTTATGTCCATACTGGTACAGTCCAGTGTTGAGAGAGTTTAACAACCAACTCAACATGCGAAGAGTCTCCAAGCTGATGACACCGGGTCCACTACCATCAGTCCACATTCCATCTTTGCTCCTGGTGATACACGGAAGATTTCCTCAAAGGACTCCTCAAAGCAGATCTGATTCTGTAGCTATTTTGAGAGAAATAACTCTTCCAGCGATTATGCTCGTGAGAGTGCCATTTCCAGCATCCTTTCTCTTTCATAGTCTTGAACTTTGGTCCAGGAATCCTGGTTTCTGGTTCCTGCTCTACCACGAATTAGCCTTTGGCTCTGGGCAGCCCTTTTGACCTTGCAAAGCCTCCATGTCTTCGTCTCTGAAATGGAAGTAGTAATTCCTGCTCTACTGGTCTCAGGTGATAAGGATCATGTGAAAAAAACACAAGTGAATGTAAACTCATATTTGCCTTTAAGGTTATATATAGGATGTACACTACATATATTGGTGGTGGTGCTGCTGCTGGTTGATTTTAATATGCTCTGTTTCTTTTCTTGGTAGATCTAGACCAGCAGTGTTCAGAGAGTCCGCTTTTTGGAAGTCAGCTGTCATTGTACTATAGATATGCGAGGGACATTTCCTATTTGATAATTTGCCAGATAAAACAGCTGTCACTGTTTTATCAGCTTGTGAAGGTCAGTGGCTTCAGAGTAATAATAATCATAATCACTATCAATTTTTACTTTGTTCCAAGCCACTGTCTTTTTTCAAATCCTCACAATTACCTTGCAAAGTAATATTTAACATATGAAAGAACTATATCTTCTTGAACATTCCAGAGCTAGTAAGTGGTAGAATAACACTTCAAACAAGGTTTTGTGGGGTTTTAATTCTGTGTTTTCCTCTTCATCTCCCCCAGTTTCCCTCACTTTTTGTTGGCTACATGAGTCCATTGCTTAATTTTCAGAAATTTTATTCACAACTCCTGCAAATATCTGAAAACAAACCTATCGTTTCCAGCATCAATTAGCAGTAATTAAGAGTGTGTATTGTAGAGGGGAGTCTGACTGGCTCAGTTGGCAGAATGTGTAGCTCTTGGTCTCTGGGTCGTGATTTTGAGCCCCCTGTTGGGCATAGAGATTACTTGAAAATAAACTTAAAAAAAAAAAAATGTGTATTGTGAAGTCAGACAACCTGAGTTCAACGTTTTGTACATCAGGCAAGTTACTTAACTCCCCTGGGTCTCAATTTGTGAACCATAAAGCAAGAGTAATAATAGCACTACTCTTATTATGAGGATTAAGTGATTTAAGACTAGTGAAGCGCTGGGGCGCCTGGGTGGCTCAGTTGGCTAAGCTTCTGACTTCAGCTCAGGTCATGATCTCACAGTTTGTGAGTTTGAGCCCCACATCAGGCTCTGTGCTGACAGCTCAGAGCCTCTAGCCTGCTTCAGATGCTGTGTCTCCCTCTCGCTCTCTCTTTGCTCCTTCCCTACTCATGCTCTGTCTCAGAAATAAATAAACATTAAAAAAAAATTTTAAAGACTAGTAAAGCACTTAGAATATAGTAAATACTAACTGTTATTTAGATTAAAAATTTTTAATTCATGTGCAGCCATTCTTCTAACCTCTCACAATATTATGTGCTAAGCCTATTTTGGCTATTTTTTTCTCTTTAAAGAATGGGTATATTAGAAAAGCCTTTGATTATTGATCAGCCAGCATTTGATCTAGAAAAGGCAGTTGGATCAACAGTATTCCTTATCCATTTGCTCTTAGCCCTCTAACGTAAACTAGGCAGGCCTGATACTCATGAGCCACCACGGATGGGCTCATCAGCTCTTGTCATATGTTCATGGCTACTTTAGTAAAATGATGATGATGATGACGATGCTATGGTTGCCTTAGTAAAATGACGGTGATGATATGGTCAACCAAAGAATTGAAGTGCTCATTTTGTATGGTTAATGGTTATCGCGGATGGGTTGAGGTGCAGTTTTTTGTTAATACAAAGAGCCCCTATTCTAACCAGTCTTTGTTGGTATATCTCCCCCTGCAGAAACCAGTGAAGGTGTATCCTTGCAACTGGGGAACACAAAAGATTTTATTATTTCATTTGACCTCAAGTTCTTGACAAATGGAAGTGTGTCCGTGGTGCTCGAGACCACAGAAAAGAATCAGCTCTTCACTGTACATTATGTCTCAAATACCCAGCTAATTGCTTTTAAAGAAAGAGACATATACTATGGCATTGGGCCTAGAACTTCATGGAGCACGGTCACAAGGGACCTGGTCACTGACCTCAGGAAAGGAGTGGGTCTTTCCAACACAAAAGCTGTCAAGCCAACCAAAATAATGCCCAAAAAGGTGGTTAGGTTGATTGCGAAAGGGAAAGGATTCCTTGACAACATTACCATCTCTACCACAGCCCACATGGCCGCATTCTTCGCTGCCAGCGATTGGCTGGTAAGGAACCAGGATGAGAAAGGGGGCTGGCCGATTATGGTGACCCGTAAGCTGGGGGAGGGGTTCAAGTCTTTAGAGCCAGGCTGGTACTCTGCCATGGCCCAAGGGCAAGCCATTTCTACGTTAGTCAGGGCCTATCTGTTAACAAAAGACCACGTATTCCTCAGTTCAGCTTTAAGGGCCACAGCCCCTTACAAGTTTCTTTCAGAGCAGCACGGAGTTCGGGCTGTGTTTATGAATAAACACGACTGGTATGAAGAGTACCCCACCACACCTAGCTCTTTCGTCTTGAATGGCTTTATGTATTCTTTAATCGGGCTCTATGACTTAAAAGAAACTGCAGGGGAAAAACTCGGGAAAGAAGCGAGGTCCTTGTATGAGCGTGGTATGGAATCCCTTAAAGCCATGCTCCCCTTATATGACACGGGGTCAGGGACCATCTATGACCTCCGCCACTTCATGCTTGGCATTGCCCCCAACCTGGCCCGCTGGGACTACCACACCACCCACATCAACCAGCTGCAGCTCCTCAGCACCATTGATGAGTCCCCAATCTTCAGAGAATTTGTCAAGAGGTGGAAAAGCTACCTTAAAGGCAGCAGGGCAAAGCACAACTAGAGCTCGGAACCAAATCGTCTTTCAGCCTCTGTCGTACACAAGCATGGGCTCTGTGTCAGCAGAGCACAGGCACGTTTTAGAAGGTTGTGTACTAGGTTTTTGTGGATTACCTCCAAGTGATACATGAAACCTGTCTTCGGAGATCATTGCGTTCTCTGGGTTGGGTGTTTTGAAACCTAGGTGGCCCTAGGAGCAGGAAAGTGTTTAGTCGATGGCTGAACAAAGATGTTTAACTTTGCCTTGCTTATTCCCCTCTGCAGTCCCACAGGTAGTCCCGTCCCTCTGGGTTTGGGGAAGACACTGGTGAGTAGCTGTTACTGGCCAACTGTCTAGCGCTTACCTGAAAACTTAGTATGGGTCTCTCTTAAAATGTGACTATTTATGTTTATGTTGGAAGCAAACTTTAAAAAACTTACGTGCTGTAATCTGGTAAATGTGTACTCGCAGCCTGAATAGTGGACTGTGTGCGACTTTTTAAAATGGTGTTTCTTTTCTATTTTCTGGGCAAATTTCGTGTTGCGTTTGTTGAATTTTGTTACATATGGAGAATATTTTGAATGTATGGTTTTCTTGAAACGTGTACATTAAAAACACAACCAGTGTTCAGGCTTCACAGTTATATAATGTAAGCACAACTAAAATGAAACTTTTTGACTGCACAAGAAATCACAAAAATACTATCTGTTTTATGAAACTTGATCTACAATCACTAAAGATGTGATAATCAGTCTATCCCTCCCCACCCCCACTGTGATGGTTTCTTTTTGTCACTGTCTGGAATTCTGTATTTCATTTCAGACTACACTTGAGAGTTTTCTCTATTTCGGGGGGACATTTTTGGGACACTTTGGAAATTTTATTTAAGGAGCTAGTCCACTCCCACGTCCCTTTCAGGATTTTTACCCCTCTGTGAAGAAACATACTCTGTCAGATATTACAAGAGCCGTAGCAGGTTTTTTCCCTACTTTTAGGTCATTCTGGGTTGTCAACTTTCCAGACCATTGACTCTGCACATCTGTGTTTTTCTTTTACAATTTTAATTTTAAATTATCTCAGCTCTTGGGTAGACGCGATTGATGCTACCGCTTTCCTTGTACGTGTGTAGCCAGACGTTTATTTTGGATTTCCGTCCCACCAGCTCACATCAGTTGGTTCACAGCCCTCACACCCTGGGCAGTGTCTGCTGAAGGGCGTCAGGCAGTGTCCGTATCAAGCGAGGTTGATTTTGCTGTTTTTGTTTTAGTGTGTGACAAACACCAGATCGCTGCTGTAACTTACACAGATTGAAATATGAGACCCCCCACTTTCAGGAGACGGAGTCTGACAAACACATTACAGTCTGTCTGCGGCGCGTGCGAGGTGCCCCTCGGGAGCCCGCGTACTGCGTCTTCATTTGAACTCAGAGCCAACACTACTTAGAAATCGGAAAGTGTATACGTCTGTATGAATGTAGTATATATGCAGAATATATATGTATCAGCGGCAAAGGGAGCAGGCACAGAGAAAACGATATAGACGTGCACTGAAGACAATACACGCCGACCACAGAAAAGTAAGCTTAAACTCCCAAGTTAACGTGGCCACAACTCTACTTTGCCCACAGCAGAGCAGTTGCGGGTTATTAAGTTCCCCCTAGCTTCTGAGCTGTGTAGTTCTACATTAGATGTCTCAACAAGAGTATCTGGACTCCTTTTTTTTTTTTTTCCAGTGTTCAAAAATAAACTTTCTCTAATCTGGAAACCCTTTTTACTTCATCTTGTTTGGTATTATCTCGAATGGTCCAGACTGCTGCCTTGTGTTTGCACACTGGTACTTCAGACCAAGGGAACCCGCAAAAACAGCGTGGTACTGCTTCCGTGACAAATACCAGTGCCTTAACGACGTGGCTGTCCTTTTCCACTGAAAAAGGAAAGACATTCTGATCTAGAAATGGCTTTGCTGTTTCATGGCTGTTGGTTTCACACTGCCTTCCACGTTGCAACAGCAACTTGATTTTTCTTGTGATCCCAGAATTTTCTAAGAGGATATGTTGAACTTGCGGCAGCACCGCTAGTGTAGACCACTGGTTCTCAAACTTTAGGTGCCTCAGAATCACCTGGGAGCTTCCCGAAATTCAGATGCCGGATATTCACTAAATCTGCCTGTGAAGCCTGAGAATCTGCGTTTTTAACAAGCATTCGGGTCATTCTCACGCATGTGACCTGCGGGGCAGGCGCGGAGGAACACTGCCCAAGACCATCGATTGCGTTTTAGTCCCGAAACACCTACAGAGTTCCCTAGGGTTTTAAATCATGCGAAATGTTTACTTATTCTGAGCTTAGAAGAATGGGGAAGGTATTTTACTTGTGTTTTCTTTCTTTCGATGTGTCTTTGTTTCAAGATAATGGGTACTGGTTCTTCGCATTTATTTTGAGTTTAGCTTTGATGTTAAATGAAATCTGTTGCCACTTCAGTTGTAAAACCAGCCAAAAGTTTCCAGATAACGGTCAAGTTTGACCCTTTAGGATTATTGTACATAAAGGCTTCATCCAAAAACCACCCAGTGTCTGTGAACAAACACAGAAGTGAGACACAAGCACAACTCTCCAGGTGTGGCGGGCCTTTTCTTTGTCGGCGTGCAAACTTTCACCGAAAGCTGCTATTTTCATGCTCGTTGTACTTGTTTTTCTTGTTTCTCCTCCATTGTCCATGTGGGTTAGATGCCATGTGTTAAATATGCAATAAAGTGTTTACCGGACGCCCTTGTGAAGGGCGGTCCTTTGTAAAGCTGTACAGACTTTGCAATTTAAGCACAACGTGCACATGTTAGTTTTCTATACAGCAAAACTGGATTTTTTGCAGATGGAAAGGTATTTTGTTTCTATACAAAGTAAATGGATTGTTTGTGCTTGATGTAAAGCTGCTTTATAAAATTGTAAAATAAAGTTTTTATCTTAAAAGGAATATCTCTGGAGATTTCTTCCTTCTCAAACCTGATTATTTGAGCCCAGCAAGCAGATTTCTGATGATTTTCTGTTCATCCAGTGATAACTAGACCGTAAATGCTCATTAAAGGTGTATCGGGCCCTTTAAGACAGAGTGGGGAAGGGCCTGTCCCGTGGGCCTTACCCCTAGGAGTTTAATATACAGGGGGCACAGTGTCTGCAGAGTAGTCTCAGAAACGTAAACTGCCAGACTGTGGTTCGTCAGGAAGGGTATCGTGGAGGAGGCCGCGCCTATGTGGGGGCTTCCGTTCCGGGTGGCAGGTAGAAGAGGAAGGGATAACGGGCAAAACCAGGGTGCCCTTTGCCATGCTGTTTCAGGCTGGCAACCTTTTTTGTCTGACTCGGATTATTTGGGTTTGTCCTTCCCTGTATTTTCTGCACTTGCCTCCTCTCCAGGACAATAAGCATTATTTAATCTCTGCCCCCCCAGTGATGATATACACTCCCGAATACATGTAAGACCAGAGACCAGTCCGGGTTGATGTTCTGTCTCATTGCACAGTATCTTCTGGGTTATAAACATCACACACCATTTGTATGATGGAATTCCAGTGGATCGCCAGGCAGCTCTTCTAGCTGATGGCTGCACATATTTTGTCAAGCTACACATCCTTGGCACCTCTTTTCTCTCTCTCTCCTCCTCGGTTGGGGAATGGCCATAGGTTGTAAGCCATTCTTGGGCTAGATGAGGGCTCAGGCTGCTCTTGCTTTGATTAGCTATTTAGAGCCAAACTGTTAATACATTGGCCATTCTGCTTTGGCACACGAAACCTCTTCTGTTTGTCTCCCCATTACCTTGAGAGGGGACAGCCCTCCGTGCCACCGAGGACTTCTCCCAGAGTCTGAGGCGCTCTTCTGGCCTGAGAATGGCTCCTTCCCCGTAGAAGCCTTACAGACTGTTAGACCAGGGGGGAGTCCCTCAAGCTGAGCCAATGAATGTCTTCCCCAGGAATCCGAAATTGGGCAAAGTCAGAAAACTGAAGCAGATACAGAGTGACAAGAAGAGATGAAGACAGAATCTTGTCAGTGCTTCGGGCCCTGGATCCCATGCATTTCTGAGGCCAGCTGTATTCCTCCGGTTCCGTGAGACACCACTGTATTCTTAGGATGCGTTCCGCATGTGTGCTTAAGTTGGCTGGATTTGATTTCTGGTACCTAAAATAACATGCCCTAATTAATAACATGGTGTCTGCATTCCAGAGAAATGTATAATGTAAATTCTACATTCCATACATTTTCCTCCAGTCTGGACCGCCGTGTTTGCTAGGGCTGCCACGACAAAATACTGCAGACTTAGTGGCTCAAGCAACGGAAGTTTATTTTCTCACCACTCCAGGGGCTAAAAATCCAAAATGGAGGTGTCAGCAGGTTTGGTTTCTTCTGAGGCCTCTTTCCTTGGCTTGTAGATGGCTGCCTTGCTGTGTCCCTACATGGTCACCCCACCGTGTGTTGTCTGTGTCCTATTCTCATAAGGACGCAAATCATGTTGAAGTAGGGTCCCATTCATATGACCTCTTTATCTTAATTACCTTTCTTTAAGGTCGTATCTCCAAATACAGCCACAATCTGAGGTCCTAGGGGTTCAACATGGATTTGATGGGGGAGTGGGGGACACTGCTCATCACAACCACCCTTCACTCTTTTTTTTAATGTTCATTTTTGAGAGAGAGAGAGTACAACCAGGGGAGAGGCGGAGAGACAGGGACAGAATCTAAAGCAGGATCCAGGCTCCCAGCTGCCGACAGAGACCCCAACATGGGGCTCAAACCCACAAACTGTGAGATCACGACCTGAGCTGGTCAGATGCTTAACCGACTGAACCACCCAGGCACCCCCTACCACTCTTCACTCTTCTGTGCAGAGAAACAACTAGCCAGGGGTGGCATTTAATTAGTTAATAACCAGTTTAAAGACCAAAACTCCAACATTAGGTAGGCAGAAATCTACACTTGAGACAGAGACAGGACTCCTGGGCTTGGCCATTGTTAGCATAAGAAACGTGCTCCACCCCATGGACCTCAGTTGTTTGATAATACAATTCAGTAAGACTAATCGGTCCTAAAGTTTTTTTTATAAACTAGTAAACAGTCACCACTAAACTTAAGCAATGGCATTAAAAAAATATACAGACCAGGGGGCCCTGGGTGGCTCAGTTGGTGAAGTGTCTGACTTCAGCTCAGGTCATGATCTCATGGTTTGTGAATTCAAGCCCCACATCGGGCTCTATGCTGACCGCTCAGAGCCTGGAGCCTGCTTCGGATTCTGTGTCTCCCTCTCTGTCCGCCCCTCCCCCATTTGTGTTCTGTCTCTCTCTCAAGTATAAATAAACATTTTTAAAATTTGTTTAAAAATATACAGACCCCAACATCAGCTAATTTTTATTTTTCCTACCCAGTGCCATTCCTATTAGCCTTTCTGAATACAGAACTCTGAGGTATCAAAAATAGATAAATAGATACAGAGCATATCAAAATTGCAAGTCGTAAGATTTGTTTAATGACTTTTTAAATCTCAAGTCTGCATTATTGTAACTTACAAATAGTTTACAATATAGGGATAAAATACTGCTTTTCATTATACCAAGCCATTAAAGATGTCAAATTAAAAATGGATGTGAATTTAAATGTTGTATTGGTGATGAATTTGAATGCTGCTCACTTTCTGGTGAAAAGAGCTACATTTGCCATCTGGTGAGCATGATTGGTAACGTGCGTGTGTGCGCGCGCGCGCGCACGCACTGCGTTTCCTGAATGTTAAATAGCAGCTACACTGTGTAATTTTCCTAATCCTTTTCCAGGAGTAGAAGGATTTCGTGAAATGACAGGGCTGCAAAGCAAAGCATAGAGGAGCAGAGGCAAAGAGAACAGTCAAAGGGGGAGAAAAAAGACGTGAAGGATCAGAAAGAGAGCAGCCTGCGAACTGATGGCAAACACACAGTTTAGAGAGGATATTATGGGGCAACCCCCCCCCCCGCACCAGGAAGAGCTCGTACCTTCCTGGGGTTCTGCTCCGTTCTCATCTGCACCCCGTGAAAGCCCTGAGACAAGAAGGGCCGTTTAGAAAATCTAGTGAAGAATGTTCAGCTCTCTGGGGACTAGAGGAAGGAAAGAAATCCCTGGGGCGCAGTGGGGGTGGGGGTGTCTTGGCAAATGTGCCTGATTTTAATTAAATGCCTGTTACTTCACCTTTCCTTTTTAACACGAGTGAAATGAAATCTGTAATTCCATTCAGTATAGAGTGGGAGTCCCCAGAGTGATTTCTCCGGTCCCGTCTGTGGTACGGCGACCTAATCAGGAGGAGAGTATCTTCTCACCTCCTGCAGGCAACAGAGAGGCACTGTCTCCACCTGGAAACCCACCAGAAGGTACAACCTGGACAACTGCTTTTGTGCTTGAATAAACCCGAGTTCTTAGTGTCGGGTACAACAAACTATGGTTCTGATTGGTCTTTCTTGATGATCTTTGCCTAGGGATAGGGAACAATCACCATTGTAGATGCTTCCCAAACTCTCCCAGCCATGAGTGAAAGCCTGACGCATCTCTGGCAGGAGATGAGAAACCACTGTACCTTGCTCAAGGTCGTGCAGTGCGGTTCCCTGAAACACTTGTTGACCACCTTCCCGCCAATCCTGTGCTCCCTGCCAGAAGAAAGGATGAGAGGATCCCATCGCCCTGAGTCTCAGCCTGGAGTGCTCTACCTCTGGGAGGCCTGGGGTAGCCCTCCCTTTCCAGAATCAAACACCAAACAATAGTGGCCACACTTAACAGCTAAAGCAGCCAAGGGCCCGCAGTCAGGCTCTTGCAAAACAAGGACTCCTTATACATCATTTGAATTCTTTTAACAATCTTGGGAAGAGGTATCGTGAACCGTACTATGTTCAGCTTCAGCGGACAAAACAAACTTGAAAAGCAGCTTGCCAGAGGTCATTCAGTTACCTGACAAACCAAGGTCTGGAAGCCAGGTTCCGAAGCACCATCCTCGATGTCACCGCCTCCACTCGCTCCTGACTGTGCCCCTGGGGTCCCCGCAGAGTGTGTTCAACCAGAAGTGCAGACCTCCGGGGACCAGAGCCCTGCGCTCCCCCACAGGTGAGAGAATTACCCCATTTCATCCGCAGACTCTATCAGAGCTGCTGAAATTGACACGTGCTCCATGAAATGATTAGAAGAGTCCAGAAACAGGAGGTTATTTCTCTATCAAGTCTCCTTGTAATGTGCCTCCATTTCTTTGGCATCCCCAGACTGT
>PISW01004902.1:0-80985 GCA_004023785.1 Mungos mungo
AGAGGGCCGCCGCGCCTCGTCCCTGCCGAGCCCCACGCCCCTGACCCCTGGGAGGGGGCCGCTCTCCCCTGGCCCCACAGCCTGGGCCTCGCGGGGACACGGTGTCTCCTCGGTGCAGGCAGCGTCCTGGAGGATGAGCACCAAGGGATGGTCCACTACCACCTGCCCGGGGATGACCTCAGCTGGGCCAAGGTGAGCATGGGCCCTGCCAACCTAGCGGGGGCCTCTAGGCTCTTCCAAAGAGGAGGGTTACTTAGTTTTTGCTCTAGCTCTCATCCCCAAATCTACTAGGTCTGAAGGTTCCCTGGAGTCAGAAAAAAGTTGGCATAAAAAAGAAAACTGGCCCACAGAGAGGACATAGCTTGCCAAGGTCATACTCTGAACTGGCAAGATTCGGGGGAAGCCGCACAGGGGGCAGGGTGGTGTGCCGCACAGGGGGCAGGGTGGGGGCCCTCTTCCCCAAAGGGCTGGCTCCCTGCAGGTGCTCCAGGGACCAGGAGGGGACAGGGCTGGGACCTCTGGGAGCCTCAGCACCCTTGTGGCCAGAGGACTCCCACCGCAGCCTCGGAGCCTTCGCGGGGCCGGCTCACGCAGCCCGTCTGCTCCCGCAGGTGTTCGGCGTCCTGGAGAAAGCCAAGGAGAAGTACGCGGTGGACGACTACTCCGTGAGCCAGATCTCCCTGGAGCAGGTGTTCCTGAGCTTTGCCCACCTGCAGCCGCCTGCTGGGGACGAGGGGCCCTGAGGAGCCGGCAGGGGTGGGGCAGGGGGTGCGCAGGTGGGCGCCCCTCCCTCCCAGCTCATCTTACCCTGCACCTTTATTTCTAATCACTGTTTTCTATAATGGACACAAGAATCAAGGCACAAGAGGGACCAGGGCCTGGGCGCCTTCACGCTGGGAGCCAGCATGCGACGTCCATGTCCGAGGCAGGCGCCGAAGCGCCGCTCTGGAACTCGGGACCGGGCCAGGAACGGTCCAGCAGCCCGTGCTGGCGCGCCTGGGAGTCTCTGGGCAGAGAGCCACTCAGGAAGGGGCTGCAGCCGACCTGGGGGCTGATGAGCTCCCAAGGAGGGCAGCGGGACAGCCCCACAGTCGCACACGGCATGGAGCCTCCCCACGGCGGCGACGGGATGCGGGCCGGGCAGCCGGGCTCACCAGGCCGCCCAGAGCGGAGACAGAGCCGCGTGTGGCCGTCCACAATGGAGGTGCTGGAGGCGCTGGCTGTGACGAGGCTCCCCGGGGTTCCTGGGAGTCCCCGCGCCACAGAGCGCGGACGCTGTGCGGGTCTGGCCTCTCCAAGTCAGGTGGCCCCTCGTTCCTGCGCCGGGCTTCCTGAGCAGCCGCCTGCGGGCGGCCCGCTGGGGACCAGGGTGGGACCACGGGACCGTCTGTGGTGGGTGCACCTAACGTGTGGGGACTCTGTCCAGAAAATAAAGCCTGGGAGGGAACAAGGCCACGTCTGTGAGTCAGAGACGGGGGCACGGCCGCCACTGCCCTGCAGGCAGGTTTCACAGAGAAAGAGGAGCAAGAGCTCCCTTCTGCGAGGTATGTGGTAACTTCCAGAACGCACCCCTGGGAGCTGGAGGAATAAGCGGGCCTGCCGGTGCCGAAGCAGGTTAAACGGGCACCTGGCGGACCCTTGGTTTACGTGTGAAGTCAGAGTGCGGGGTGGGGGGCAGGGGGCGCTCTGGCTCCAGCGCCACTTATGGGCTTTAGGCCATTTTCCAGATGATTTTTCTCCACATCAGCTCCCTTTTTATTTATATACTCATTTTTTTCTTTTGTTTAATTTTTTACATTTATTTGTTATTGAGAAACAGAGACAGAACACGAACGGGGTAGGGGCAGAGAGAGAGGGAGACACAGAATCTGAAGACAGGCTCCAGGTTCTGAGCTGTCAGCACAGAGCCCGATGCAGGGCCCGAACCCACGCACAGCGAGATCATGACCTGAGCTGAAGTCACTCAACCGACTGAGCCCCCCAGGCGCCCCTATATACTCATTTCTTAACGGTTTTCTGAATGTCCATTTGAATCTCTGCTTTTGACGCCCCCTAGAATTCCTAGTTTTAGGGGGGACCTGTCTCCTCACCGCAGCTCCTTCAGCACAGGCCCCGTGTGCATTTTCCCCGGCCTCTAGGTCTGTGCGTGCTGCCAGCGGCCTCCAGCTCTTGCTTCCCGTGGGATTCTTTACACCATCAGCATCCAGTTTCACATTATGGACAGTAAACTCAGGGGGGGGTGGTCTCAGGTGGGCCCCACGGCCCTGGCCTGACGCCGGGCCCCGCAGGGTCAGTGGGAGCAGGGCTGCACATCCTCGCCCAGCAGCCCCTCTGCAGGACACCCTGAGCTTGCTTCTAGGCCTGCGTGTTGGAGATTTAGAAATTTGCCATTTTTCTCCTTTGAGAATGTGAGGAAAGGCGTTCTAAACTGAGGGGACAGCATGTGCGAGGCAGGGAGAGGTGGCTCCTAGATGGGGGAGAGGGGACTGTGGAGGCTGGAGGATGAAAGTGGAGGGGGTCCTGGCCAGAGCCGCCTCAGGAAGACCACGGGGTGGCTGGGGAGAGAGCGAGGCCCGGCCCGGCTACAGCGGCAGGGACTCGAGGGCCGGTGCAGGACCCAGGAGAGCCTGAGGGGCCGGGGTGTCTGTGGGAGGTGCGTGGGGCTTGGGCAGCTGCACTTCGGGGGCAGCAGGAAGGGGCGCCACTGCTGGGGTCCCTGCGGCCTCCCCAGGTCATCTTCGAGGCTGCTGGACACTGTCACGGAGCCAGGAGCCCGCCTGATTTGGTTTAGCTGAGGCAGCTCCGGGCCCAGGGGAGATGGGGAAGGACCGTGATCACCCCGACAGCAGCGCAGCCTGCTTCATCCCACACCCCAGCCCCCCACTCTCCATACCCTGGGGCCAGAGGGTCCCCGGACATGCTGCCCCAACAGCCGCTGTGTCTGCTGGACCCCTGCCCGCCACGGCGGCGGCCCGCAGACCTGGGAGACAAGGCAGCAGCTCCCCTGCCCCGTGGGCCTGGTCAGGAACCCACATGAGGGCTCAGAGCAAGCCTGTGTCAAATCCTGCCCCGCCTGATGGTGTGGCTCAACCAAAACAGACCGGACACCTGCCCTCAGAACGTGGGGCGGCTCCGCCGGGAGGGTGGGCCGAGGCCGAGCCCCTCCACTGCCTTCCCTGTGCAGAACGGATACCGGAAGCAGGTCACAGGGCGAGGGGACCCCGGCCCCCGGCCTCAGCCGCTTGCTGCACACAGAAGGCCCAGCCCCAGCGCCGTTAAAACAAGACGGGTTTATTGCTCTGCTGCGTACAAAGTCCAGAGCAGGCGGTCCGCGCGATGCCGCCCACAAGGCCTCAGGGAGCAGGCTCCATCCACCTGCTCTGCCCAGGTGCAGGCCTCCCTCCTCAAGGTCCCCTCTCGGGTTCAAGGTGCCCGAGGCTCCAGACGGAGGAAGCAGGGCAACAGGAGGACACAGCTCCCAGATGTCAAGCACTTCTGCATCTGTGGTGTTGCCCAGAAGGCAGGCATGTGGCCGTTCCAGGCATAGGGAGCCAGGACGCGCAGTCCTGTATTTAGCTGCGTGACCCGGCGAGAGCCAGGTTCCAGGACACAGTCCGTCTCCACCATGACGACAGGGTGCAGGCTTGCACCCTCGGGGGGTCCACACCACACGTGCCTTCGTGGTGAGACCCCACCTCACTGAGGGAGACCCACAGGCCGGCAGAAGTGAGCCTCCCCTGGGGCCCGGCCCCTGCCCCCCATGGAGTGTCCTGGCCTTACGGCAGGGACACAGAAAGGCAAACTGGACAGTTTTTTGGCTGGAAGAGTGCCAATCCCAGATCTCCAGTCTAGGACCCCAGGAGGAGCCAAGGTCACCTGAGTCTCAGGGACCTTCAGCCCAGTGTCACAAAGCGGGTGATAGGACCGGGGCAGAAGGAGGAGTGAGCCAAGGCCGGGGCTGGAGGCAGGCCAGAAGGCTGGTCTCAGGGCGGCTGCGAGCGCCTGGGGACAACCACACACCGTGGGTGAAGCAAAGCCAGCCCCTCCAGCCCGAACCGGACCCACAGGAGTCCAGTTCCCTGACCACTAAGAGACGGCAATGGCCCAGTCCCAGAGAGCAGTCAGACCTGACACCCACAGGGCAGAACCTGGGGTGGGGGTGGGAGGGCACCAAGAGGCCGGCCGGGGCCAGACCACTAGCCAGGGCAACTGATTTGGCTGCGCCCTCTGTGTGACACCCCATGCCACTGCGGTTTGGCTCACTTCTGGGGACCAGCGGGACACTAATGGTGTAAGCCAGCCAGGTCCTCTGAGACCCCCCTCCCCCACAGACTGGTCAGGGGGGAGGGCCACCTGGGCTCACCCAGATCCTGTGGCCACACCGAAAGCCGGAGTCTTACCCCCACAGCGAGGCACATTCCTGGGTAGACGGCCTGGGCTCCATCTGAGCCCAGAGGAGTAATCCCCACACACTCCTGCAGTACAGAGGTGAGAGGTCCCCCCAAAAGCAAAGTCAGAATCAGGCTGCTCACTCCACCCCACAGCTGAGGCCAGCAGGCCACGTGTGATGGCCCACTCTGCAGACACGAGGGCCCTTCCTCGGACCCCGGCTCAGGTCCACCTCCAAACCCTGAAAGGTGCAAGTCCCTGAAGTCTATCTCCCTTTCTCCAAAGATGGCACAGCCCCTGGGGGTCCCTGCATGACGGGGCTCAGCACGGGTAGGTTGGGAGGCTGCCTGACGAGGGGCAACAAGGCAGAAGCCTCGGCCCCGGCAGCCCCCCCACCCCCAGGAGAGCTTCAGGAAGCAAGGTGCTGAGCCCTGGAGTCCCAGCCCCACCGGACAGGCCCAGCCCACGTGGTGCTGGCCTCCAGCAGGCACAAGGAGCTGAAGCTATGGGGTCGGGCCCGGGGAGCGGGGGCCCTGCCTTCCTTCCTCAACACACAGGGCTGCCCAGGCCCCGCTCCTGGGGCCCGGCCTACACCCCACAGACGTTGGCACCAGATGCCTGCAAGGATGGAGAAGCCCCAAGTCGTTAGACTGTGGATGGCATGGCGCAGGTCCTGGGAGGAGGGCCAGGGGCCAGGATGGCGGTGGATGGCACGACGCAGGTCCTGGGAGCTGGGCCAAGCCATCTGGGCCCCAGGTGGCACTGCAGCACGGCCCACAGCTCCACCAACACTGCAGCGCACAAGCCTCACTGCTCCGCATCCGGCTCCAGCCGGGACTGCCCTGTCCCCAGGGACCGCCCCAGCTCAGGCGCACTAGCCTTGACTTCCCTGGGGCAGAAATGAACGTGGGGCTTTGGGTATGAAAACCATCACAAGCCTCCAGCTCACTGCTCCAGTCCAGAGTCACTTGCTGGCAGGGAAAGGGGGGTCTCCGGACCTGACACCCCACACTTTAGAGACCCAACCCTGCAGCCGGAGAGGCCTCCGAACAACTCCAGACCCTCAACGGCTGTCTGGCCCTTTAAGACCCAGCCTGGCCACCTAAAGGACCAGCCAGTGCCCCTTCCTGGGCTCCTGCAGGGGCTGCAGGCTCTCACCTCCACACAGAGAGCCAGGCCTCCTTTTCTAATGCCTCCCTCAAGGTCACGAGCCATCGCCACCTCCCTGACTCCACCCGAACTCTTGTGTTCCACCCGGCCAGGCCACCCCTGCCCTTAGCGCAGGGACTCTTAGCGGTGGGTAGAAGTCCTTCCTTGGGGATGCAATGCCAAAGCCCCGGATGGCGCGCCATGACCTCCAGCACAATCCAGGCTACCACAGAGCCCTCTCCACGCCCCAGGCCACCAGCCTCCAAGGGCAGGCACTGCAGAGGCCCATAGAGAACGAAGGCAGAGAGAATATTCTGTCTTGACGTGGGTACGCTTCCAAACTGAGAGCAGTGCCACATGCCAGCAGGTGGCCCCTGACCCTGGAAGGGAAGGGAGGGGCTCAGGGCACTGGCAGAGCCTGAAGGATGCCTGTGGTTTAGTGCTCCAGGCCTGGGGCTGGCTGCCCAGTGCGGTCTCCAGGAGCCCTGCCCCACACCCTTCCACCAAACCTGGGCCAAAGACCTCCAACAGTCCCTGAAGGACCCAGCGTCCCAGGCCTCAGCCCCCAGGGCCTCAGTAAGGTGGCCGAGGGGTGTAAGAAGGGTGAAGCCAGGGGCGCCTGGGTGGCTCAGTCGGTTAAGCCTCCAACTTCGGCTCAGGTCAGATCTCACATTCGTGGGTTTGAGCCCCGCATCGGGCTCTGTGCTGACAGCTAACTCAGAGCCTGGAGCCTGCTTCCCATTCTGTGTCTCCTTCTCTCTCTGCCCCTCCCCCTTTCATGCTCTGTCTCTCTCTGCATCAAAAATAAATAAAACATTGAAAAAAAAAAAAAAAGAAGGGTGAAGCCAGAACTCCTGGAGGGCCAGGGGCAGGGGCCCTCCAGATTTATTTTCTTCTGTTTCTTCTGAACACATTCTGGTGATCTTCAAAATGGCAAAAGATGCTCAGATTTTAAAGCTCAACAGCTGATAACACACTTGGTAACAAAAACCAGTAACATTTAGAAACAAGTTTGATTAAATTCATGTGTATGAATAAATCATGCTTTTAGATTTAATATAAAACGTGTTAAATTTATATGCATGCCAAATTATATCACTTTCGCTCATTTTTTTAAAAGTGGAGGGGGTTGTCTGCCCAGCTGGATTGTCGCTGGTCTGCTCCTTCCTTCCCACCCAGGGAGCTGGTGGGCCCGGGAGGGGGGGCTTCGACATGCTGCCGTGGCCACTTCCTAGACCTCCACCTGCTAGGGGCCTGACCCACCGAGACCACCCTATCCCCAGGCTGACCCCCTTCACGGCTGCAATGCAGAGCCAGGGCTGCCCCCCTAGTCCACTCACTCCTCCAGGCATGGCCATGGCAGATGCGACAATGACAGTAGAGAATTTAACTTGCTCTAAACGCACCCCCACCACGACAGGGCAAATCTAAATCCAAAGGCAGGCCCCAGAACTGGACTAACTGTGCCTGCCAACATGCCCCCCCATGAATGTGTCGGTGCCTTAGCAGAAGGGACACAGGACGGGGCTGCACCTTCCAGGCTCCCTTTTGTCCATGACTCTCAGATACCCCTCAGCTCAGGGTGAAGGCGCACCTGACACGTCTGGATGGGGTCAGAGGGGCTGGACAGGGAAAGGCGTCACCATCGACTGGCTGGAAAAACCACACAGAGCAGAGAACAAAGACTTGCAGATAGCGTCCACCGCACCATCCACCTACGTTTGGTCACCAAGCTGCAGTCTAGACTCTCCCGTCCTTCTAGTAGCTAATCCGCTTCCAAGTCACAGTGGTTCCTTTCTCCAAAAGGATCCGCTTTCGATCTGTTCCCTTCTCTTTCAGATGCACCTACCTGTTCAGGCAACGTCTGGGGGGAGGGTGCACCTTCCCTCCTCCCACAAAGAGGCCTGCAGTAACAACCGCTTGCCGGACACAGGGGGCGGAACGCCGGTGGACCCGAGGGGAACAACACCCGAAAACGCTAGCCTCTTGGCGCCGGGGTGTTTTCTCCCAGCCTGCTGCCTGGGCACGGGGCCACTGCTTTGCCAGAGGCTGACTGCCTCTCTGCCGGCGCTGTCCACCGGCCAGGGGGATGAAGTCTCGGCGCCCGGCTTTGCACATCCTCCGTGTCGCCCCAGCACCGCTGAACTCCACCTTCGGAGCCCTGGCCTGCGAGCCGCCACACTGGCCTCCCCTCTCTTCTTGCAACGAGCCTCCGCGCCCTAGCACCTGCTCTTCCCTCTGCCGGGCGCCCCGCCCACTCGGATCTCAGCCGCAGCGTCACCTCCTCGGAGGAGCTTCCCCCTCCGCATCGTTATCTTCTACCCTGCCCTTCGCTCCCAGTTCGAGAGCGAAGACCAGTCCCCCGTCTAGTCTCGGAATCTGGCCGAGTTCCGTCCGCGCAGCAGCGGCGTCCACACGGTCACTCCGCACACCTTGCGTGGTTTTTAACCGCACGAACCCAGCCCCGCACCCACTCGGCCCCCTGAGCCCCGCGGGACCCCACGGCCCCCCGCCAGAGGTCGCAGCGCCCGCACCGCACTCGGTCCGGCCGCCGGCCGCCCAGCGTGCAAAGCTCGGGAGTCAAGGGCTGCTCGCCCGGGATACCCGCCGCGAGCCCAGCGCGCACGCGCGAGGGCTGGGACAAGGCCTCGATTGCGTTAACCCCCTCCGCTCCGGCCCAGGGTTTACCCCAGCGGCGCGACCCTCCAGACCGCCGTCCCACAATCGGCCGACTCCCTGAGGCATGCAGCCAGCCCGGGACAGTCCCAGATACCTGCCCAGATAGCGAGCTCGAGCAAGCGTTCCCGACACCACTTGCCAAAAGACGGCATGGCCCTTTAACATTCCCCTTGCTCGCGCCCATTGGCTAGGGTGCTTACGTCATCGCTGCGCGCCCGGCAACAGCGCCTTCCCGCTCCCTAACCCTGACGCCAGAGCGGCGCCGGCCTCAGCGGCTGAGGAGAGCGGGAGGAGGTTGCGGCGGCGGGAAGATGTAAGTTAGGGGAATCCGACTCCATCCGAGCTCCGGGGGCCGCCCGCAAAGCTCGGCGGGGCGCGTGGTGGAGCCGGCCCGCTCCTCGGCCTCTCGGTAGGGACGGGAGCCTGGCGGCGCGGCACCGGGTCGAAGAATAAAGAGTGTGGCCCGGGGCGGGTGGGGTGGGAGGCGCCGAGGCCGCGGCCCGGAAGTGGTCGGGGCCGCGGCGGGCGGAAGGGCGCTGCGGATCGTCCCCCTCTGCGGCGGGCCCAGCGAGGCCCGCGGGCCTCGGAGCAGCCGGGCTGCGGCTTCCGCCCTCGGGGCTCTCTCGCCGGGTTGGAGACCCAGGCCCGCAACGCCAGGCCCTGCCCTGGAAGCGCTCGCGGCCCGGCGCCTGGACTGGGGAGTTGTGAGTGAACGCGGACGGGGGCGGCGAGGTCGCGCGTGGGGCCCGTGCCAGTGGGTGCGGAGCGGCTTTTGTGGGGTGCCCTGGAAGGCCGGCCGAGCCGCCCCTCGGGGTCGTTAATTCCGACCTCACTCCACGGACGTCGACCAGGCTCCCGGCTGCCGTTTTCCGCGCTAATCCTTGGGGATACGGCCCCTGGTGTCATGCGGCTCGGCTGGACGGGTTTACCCCCGGAAGGGAGGATACGGGGAAGGTTCAAGTCCACGAAGGAAAGTCCGTGGCTTTTTCTTTTATTTCGCATGAATTGTGCCTCAAATGTGCTCTTAAGTGGGGAAGGTGCTCTGAAGAGTTGAGCCGAAACGCCATCTGCTCGAGATGTAACTAACTGTTCTCTCTCTCTCTGGCTGTTGGACGCGCACCTTTCCGGAGGATGGGGGAGGTAACCAAGGCCCCGTGCTGTTACCCGGACTGGTGTGAGCAGAGAGCCTCAGCCTTTGCTTTCTAGCCCTCGGCCACGCCCAGCAAAGTGTTCACCCCCCCTGTGGTTCTTAATTCGTGGGGGGACTTGGCTGTCACTGAGCACGGTGGGGCCCGGGGGCTGTTCTGGAAGAGAGCCTGCAAGAGCCCTTGAAATACGCCTGGGCCAAATTGAGGCTTAGTGGGGGGTGGGGGGGTGCTATCTCACTAATGAGTGTTTATGCTGATTGTGTGTTGGGAGGGTACCTTTTGGGGTACAGCCTGTCAACTGTATTACTGAAAGTCAGTCTCATCTGTTAACTTGCTGTTTGTAATGCGGCTTCTAGAAGATTTGAGGATATGCCTGTAGCTCCCATTCTTTTTCTGTGTGCAGTACTGCGCTTGGTGGTCCTGGAGGGGTGGTTCAGGGACCCCTGGTGAGCTTTCACGGGATTATGTGTGACTCTGGAGGAAAAGAGTTTACGTGGGGAGAAAGCTTCCAAACATGGAGAAACGTCCCTTTTAACATGTATTGAGCCTTAACTAGGTGCCAACTTTTCTTTCATGAGGAATAAATTTGGTTACTGATTTTGGTAACTATGAACGTATAGGAACTGTAATTGTCATTATAATGCTGTTGAGAAAATGAGGCTCAGAAAGGTTAGAGTTACACAAAGTCACACAGCAAAGCTTTGAATTAAACAGATACGCTGGCTCCACATTCTTAAGCAGTGAATTATGCTTCCCGCCTGTCCAAGACCACTGGTTTCCCAGTATTGCTTGCTCAGGGCCCACAGTACCTTACTGTTTTAAGGCAAAACATCTTAAACGGTTTTCCCAGCCTGGAACAGAGCCCCAGAGGCGGCGTTCTGCGCTGTCCTGCTGGAATCTGATTGTCCGAAGCTGCCTTCTCTCTGGAGTCGCAGCTTTTATTCAAGATCTTGGGCGCCCCGCTCCCATGAAACAGGACCCCAGTTGGCTGCTTTGTGAGCTTCCTTACAGGCTGAGGGGGGAGGAGCTAGTGCAGACCGGTACCCTGAGACCTTTGCTTGCAACTCCTGCAGACTGTGGAAGCGCTCGCTTCAAGTACTGAGGCTCGTTCTGAAGTGACGCTCGTGCCCATGTATTGGGCACGAGCTGAGTCCAGACACTTTGCTAAAGCTTTAGGGGCAGTGTCCTCCAATTCCAGTGCCTCCCACACACACGCATTTGATTGGGGGGGAGGTATATAAGCTTAAAGTTAAAAGAATGCAGTGACGACCCTCATAACCACCGCCTAGATCCTACAGGTCCCATTTCTGCCACAGTTGTTCTATCTTGTACCTAAGCACCCGTCAGTATTTTTGTTACATTTTGAAGTAAATTGTAGCCTTTGGTGTAACATTTCCATCGGCCTATTATTACCGAAAGTTGCATTTGCAATGACTTTTTTTTTTTTTTGTCTTGTTTTGTTTTGTTTTTGAGAGAGAGCAGGGCAGGGGAGGAGAGAGAAAGAGAATTCCAAGCAGGCCCTGCGCTGTCAGCGAGGAGCCTGATGCGGGCTCCGTGACCCAGGCTGAAACCATGACCTGAGCTGACATCAAGAGTCGGACGCTTAACTGCCTGAGCCTCCCAGGCGCCCCATGCGATGACTGCTTTTTTTAAATGTTCATCGGGGAATGTTTTATTTGTTTGGGTTTGGGTTTAAATGTTTTCATGCTACCTGTCACTTTTGAAATGGTTTTTGCTTCCAGTCATATCCTACGTCCAAAGTACCCTACAAGGAAATGACAGCAGTAAAACGAGAGATCTGACCCCAGCAGTAACCCTGGCCGGAGGGCCCCTCGGGTTTCTTCCCGTGCTGCATGCGGGTGTGGTGCTGTGGGACCGCGACGGGGTGGCGGGGGGCTCCTGTCAGACCTAGGAGGGAGACCGGCGCGGCCCCTCCCGTGAGGTGATGGTGACGGGAGCCACCACCGTTCCCTTAAGGGAACGACCCCAAGCTGAGGTGAGGGCCTGCCTCGGGCGTGGAGCCCTCCCCGCGGACGCGGACGCGGCCCTGCACGTTCCCGGCTCCGCGGGCTCGCTGCGCGCTGTGTGGCCATCTTCTCGGGGCTCGCCTTCTGACTGCAAAGCGGATTTGTTGCCTTGCCAATACGTTCACTCTGTAAACCCTTTTATCTTGTTATTAGGCTGCGCTTTGGCGTAAATTGCAATCGATTAGGGATCGTTTCTCAGACTCGAGTTAGAAGTGAGAGTTCAGATCAGTGAGGCCGCCATTGCTGCTTTGAACACCTCAGAAGGGGAGAATGGATTTATCAGGAGTGAAAAAGAAGAGCTTGCTAGGAGTCAAAGAAAATAATAAAAAGTCCAGCACTAGGTAATCCTTCTGTCAGATTTTTCTAGTGCTACTTTGGGGGTACTCAATACTAGGGACCCTCAGAAAGGGGAAGGTTGGAAATGGCTTCCGTCCTCCAGTGAAGTGTCCGAAGCCCCAGATCCTTTTGCTCTGTGATCACCTGGGCTCTCACGGCCCTTTCGATCCCCCCTTGGGTAGCATGTTGCAGGGTGTGGGCCCAGGGGCGCGATCTCACGCTCGTCCTCACCACGCAGGGCTCCGTCTCCTACCAAACGCAAAGACCGCTCTGATGAGAAGTCCAAGGATCGTTCTAAAGATAAAGGGGCCACCAAGGAGTCCGGCGAGAAGGACCGCGGCAGGGACAAGACCCGGAAGCGGCGCAGCGCCTCCAGCGGCAGCAGCAGCACCAGGTGGGCCCGAGAGCCACGCCCCCTTCCTTCCGCAGGGCGGAAGTCTTAATTATTTACGCAGAAAATGGCGAGATTGTGAATAAGGGCCCTAACTGTAGCAGACTGGTTTGGGGTTTGCTCTGGTTCCATATGGAAGATGCTGTTAAAGAATGAGGCGTCCAGAAGATTTTTCTCTCAGGTGCTTTCTTATTTAGTTGTGGTTGGATTGCCCGAGCCTGAAGCTTGCTTTTCTTCACTTGAGCATCAGCGGAGCCCCTCGGCAGCCGCCTTCCAGGATGGGCTGGGGTTCTGAGCTGCCAGGCGCTTTCTGTGCCTCCCAGGAGGCAAGGCTTCCGTGTGCCTAGGAAACGGCTCCTTCCCTTCCTGCCCGGATAGAACGCCGTTTTCTGCCACGCCTAGGGCTTTGGCTAGAGAGGGTGGGGTAGATAGTGTCCCCACCCCCTGGGGCGGGGAGCGGACAGTGAGGCTTGGAAACTTGAGGACAGCGGTTCCCTCTTGTCTGCTGGGCGGCAAGGCCCCCCGTCCCCGCTGCCCGCGACACCCCCGCCTCCCTGGCCAGGTCCCGGTCCAGCTCTACCTCCAGCTCGGGCTCCAGCTCCAGCACCGGCTCGAGCAGCGGCTCGAGCTCCTCGTCAGCGTCCAGCCGCTCCGGAAGCTCCAGCTCCTCCCGCAGCTCCAGCTCCAGCAGCTCCTCCGGCTCGCCGAGCCCTTCCCGACGCAGGCACGACAACAGGAGGCGCTCGCGCTCCAAGTAAGCTCCCTCCCGGCACCGCTGCTCCCCAGGGAGTGGCTTGGTTTGGGGGCTGTAAAGGGACGGCAGCCTGTCGAGGGTCTGTCTCACTTAGTAGGACTTCTGAGGCAGAGATAACCGCAGCACCCGCGAGCTGGCAGGGAGGTCTTCCGTGTAAAAACTCAGCCGGAGCAGTTAGCAGTCCCACAGAGAAAATTGTTTTTTGACCCGACAGAAATTGATTGTTTCAGGCGTTTTGTTTTTTCAATCAGATCCAAACCACCCAAAAGAGATGAAAAGGAAAGGAAAAGGCGGAGTCCTTCCCCTAAACCCACCAAAGTGCACATCGGGAGGCTCACTAGGAATGTGACCAAGGTGAGGGATCCCAGGCCCGACGGGGCGGGTGGGGGGCGGGGCCTCTTCTGCCGGTGTTCTAAATGGAAAACCAGAGAAGCAGGGCTTTGCTGGGGCTGAACGGAGGACACTGGCGGGAAGGCGTGTCGGTGGAGCGCGGACTCCTTTAGCCGAGTTCTGTGTGGGAGCGACACCCCAGGTGGTGCCAGCCCGGAGTCGCCGTGCGGGGACTTCTCGGCTCCCACGCGGGTCGTCGCGAGTGCGCATCAGAGGGACCTTCCCTTCCTCTAGGACCACATCATGGAGATCTTCTCCACCTACGGGAAGATTAAGATGATCGACATGCCCGTAGAGAGGATGCACCCCCATCTGTCCAAAGGGTATGCGTACGTGGAGTTTGAGAATCCGGATGAGGCCGAGAAGGCTCTGAAGCACATGGATGGAGGTGGGTGGCCCTGCCTGTGCCCCCGGGGCCCCCTCTGCTCCCTGCTCGGGGCTGGGGACGGCCCCACGGAGGGCCCGTTAGGACCAGCGTCCACCAGCTCCCGGCGCTCTCGCGGGGCTCCAGGCTTGACCAGTGGGTGTGTGTTCGCCAGAAGCAAGTTTATGAGATACTATTCTTGGAAATTTTTCGCCAAAAATGAATACATTAACATTTTTAGAATTTTCCAGTCTGTGAGAACTTAAGGATTGAAGGACTAGGAGTTTATTTTATACAGTATTATGAATATGAATAATGAGGCGTTTGGCCTTTATATGGCAGTGTTTTCTTTAGTCCTCGCAAAAGTCATTTTCTGTTTTACTCACATTTCAGCATTTTTAGGTTTACTTTGCTGAATTCACACATTTTATCCATTTCCCGGAAGCTTGTATCTTAACCATTGGTGACATTTATAGCTGTTTTGTATTGAGCAGAATGGTGTTTACACCAGTGGAGCGCTTGTGAATAGTCTGGGATGGCCAGTTTTCGTTTTGTCTTCAAGGCAGTGTTTTAAGCAGAGTGGGACGTGTCTTCGACCCGGCTGGAGCGTGGACACCAGGCACTTTTCCTTAACGCTGAGCTAGCCAGCTCCAGCCCATCGACGCCCCTCGGAGGGGCGCCTGAGTGACTCAGTCGGCTCAGCTTCCAATTCTTCATTTCAGCCTGGTCACAATCTCACAGTTCATGGGATCAAGCCCTGTGTCAGGCTCTGTGCTGACAGCGAGGAGTCTGCTTGGGATTCTCTCTCTCTCTCTCTCTCTCTCTCTCTCACTCTCTCTCACTCTCACTCACTCACTCAAAATAAATTTTAAAAACATAATCAGTCAATCCCTTTGAAGATTTTTAGGAGTTCGTCACGAACTGTGCCCACCCCTCTTGACCGTGATCACATTTTAGAGACTGGAGCGCGCATCTCTGAGTTGGGGCGCTGGCTAAGGACCCGGGACACTCGGCGTGTCCAGGGCGTGCCTAGTTGTAGCCCACGTTTTAAGACGC
Source organism: Mungos mungo (assembly GCA_004023785.1). Classification (NCBI taxonomy): domain Eukaryota; kingdom Metazoa; phylum Chordata; class Mammalia; order Carnivora; family Herpestidae; genus Mungos; species Mungos mungo. Next base: position 14,684 of record PISW01004902.1, read on the forward strand.
TGGTAGGATTTGTCGCCTCGTTGAGCCGAACACTGCCGTGCTGGCCCCGGAAGGAATGTGGAAAGCTTGGCCTTTCCTGGCAGCTGCCCAGGAGATAGATTTGTCTTCTTGCTGTGTGGTCGGTGTCCGTGAAGTCCCTGCTTTGGGCTGGCTTCGGCAGTTGGCCGCGTGGAAGCAGGGGTGCCCTCGGACCGCATTTACTTAAGTCTTGTGAGTCCGTTCTGAACACAGGTCCACATGCCTGAGTTGCCCCCTTGACACCGCTGCTGTTTCCTCAGGACAGGGCGGGGAGCTGAACGCGGGCGCCCAAGGGCAGTCCCTGGACTGGGGTGGGGGTGCGTGCTCCCCTGCGGTTCCTACGTCTGCCCCTTGGTCTCCTTTGCTTTCTTTCGCTGGGGCCTCGACGCCTCCTCGAGCCTCCATCCTCAGCTGTCTCCCTTCGCTGTTCTCATTCGATTGCGTTCACCCAGCCGGTTCTTGGGTCTGGCCGCGTGCAGAGCCCCCTCCCCAAGTGACTTTTTCCACACTCTGAAGACAGACCTGACAGCTGGGCCTTGTCTTGCTTTGTCCTGTCCCCCACTCCACCCTGCCCCCGCTCAGGAGTCCTGTCTTCCTCCCGAGACATGACGCAGTCATAGCTCATTTAGAAACATGGGTGCCGACCATTCCTCCCACCCCATCCGCTGCCAAGTTCTAGAGACATGGCGGCCCAGGTACAGTGGGTGCTGCTTTCTTGGGGACCCAGCACCCGGAGGCCACTTTCTGGTCACCTGGGAGGAGCCTTCTGAGGAAAGTGTCTCCACAGCGGGTATCGGTGAGGGGCGGGCCCCCGGTTAGGAGGCCACACCTCCTCGCGGGCAGTCCTTCTGGAGCTCCTACATTTCGCCCCATCTGGGTGCCGTGGAGCCTCCAAAATGCCCTCCCTCCTGGTGCCAGCCCCTGCCCTCAGCGAGTGGGCTCTGGCGTCCACTGGGACGTGCTTTCCTTGGGTGCTATGTATCACGTGCCTTGGTGCCTCGAGGGAGCTCCCCGTTCACTTCCGGGCCGCGCGCACGTTTGGGGCGATCTAGTTCCCCATCGGCCTTGCTTAGCACTGGGGGGCCTACATCTGGCGTGGGCTGGCCTAGGGCAGGCGTTTATTCGGTGTTCTGTGACTCCATCCTTTTTTCAACAGGACAAATCGATGGCCAGGAGATCACGGCCACCGCTGTGCTGGCCCCGTGGCCCAGGCCACCACCCAGGAGATTCAGCCCTCCCAGGAGAATGCTGCCCCCACCTCCCATGTGGCGTCGGTCGCCCCCACGGATAAGAAGAAGGTGGGTGTGTTTGGAGTCTTCCAGGGGAGTGCTTGGGGCCTGTGTGGGTTTGTTTTCATTCACAGTGTGATGGTGCTGACCTTGGAGCCTTACCAGCCTGCGGGCTGGGCTGGGATTGGCCCTGTGGTGGACCGCTGCTGGAGGGGTGGCCCTGCGGGCAGCGCCAGTATTCGTGGGCCTGGGTCCTCTCCCCTTCCTAGCAAAGAGGACAGGAAGGCCCAGGAGAGGAGGCTGAGTCAGAGGAGGGAGGGAGGGGGCTATCCCGGGGCAGAGGCCAGAGCACAGCCCTCCTGTACCGCTGGTGGGGAGCCGCCCTGTGCACGGCTCTCGGGAAAGATGGTCTCCGGAACAGACCTCCTTTCCCTCGCGTGGCTGTGCGTCAGGGAGCCTCCTGGCTCAGCGCGTGGACGTGTGAAACTCCACAGAACGTTCCTCCCAGAAGCCAGCTTTTCCCTGCGGCCCGAGATGCAGAGCTGTGTCTGCGGTGCCAGCCTCGCTGTCTGACGTGGTCTTTCCTCTTCCCACAGGTCACGCTCCCCGAGACGCAGGTCCCCGGTGCGCCGGCGGTCCCGCTCGCCTGGCCGCCGCCGCCACAGGAGCCGCTCCAGCTCCAACTCCTCCCGATAAGCAGGGCCGCCGGAGCTCTGCGCCCTGGGGCTTCTGTCCCGTCCGCTTCGGTTTGGTCACTTTTGTAGCCGCAGGAGGATCGGTAGGAGAGGAGTTCCCCACTCAGGGCAGGCGTTGAAGGCAGAGTTCCAGCTGCAGGAGCGCTAGTGGCTTTGGGGTCGTGCCTGGAAAGATGCCACCAGTTTTCCGACTAGAAAGCTCCCACGTTCGCAGTTGCTGAGAGTCTGTTCAGCGGCCAAGCCAGCAGGGACGACCCAGAGCTCCGGGTGGCAGCGCGGCCCCAGCCCGGGGGTGGGGGACGTTTTTCCGTGCCGTGGATGGCTCAGGGCCGGGCCAGTGGCCGGGTCGTGCCGGAGCTTGCCGGTCTGCAGGGTCCCTCGGGAAGGGGCGTGCTTTCGTGCGGCTACTGGTCCTGCTGGCCTGGCCCTGCTCCCCCTGCTCAGGCCTCCTCCAGCATCTGCGGTCACACACCCCGTGTTCGTCACCGAAAATGGCTGTTTTCCCACGTACTCGTGCACGCACACACCACATCCCACCGCTCCCTTTCTCTCTGAACTTGGTGAGCAAGCTGAGAGCCAGCTCCACAGGGTCATCGCAGACCCCCCCACACACCCCGTGTACCTGTCATTCACTGTGGTCTCGCAGGTTACCATTGCAACGTGTACATTGCTTTTTTTGGCTTTTATTGTACAGTCAGTACTATAAATTGTTGTTTTGGGTTTTGTAACTTGTAGCATTTTAGGCACCGTTGTGTTGGTACTTTGTTGTGTAGAGTGAGGGCATTGTGTTGAATAAACGGGATTAGACTGCAGACTGAGTACTGGCTTCACTGCCTCCTCGTCCGTGACCCCAAAGACACTTCAGTTGTCAGGGCGCTTAAAACATGACCACAGAGCCGCGGGGGCTCAGGTGGTTGAGCGCCCGGCTTCCGCTCGGGTCATGATCTCACGGTTCGTGGGTTGGAGCCCCGCGTCGGGCTCTGTGCTGACGGCTCAGAGCCTGGATCCTGCTTCAGATTCTGTGTCTCCCTCTCTCTGACGCTCCTCTGTTCACGTTGTCGGTCTCTCTCTCAAAAATAAAACATAGGGGGAAAAAACATGACCACAGACTTCCAGAGGCTGAACCAGGAGAACATTGGCCAGTGCGCAGGGGTGTTGGGTAGCTCTGCGGGTGGACCTGCACGGAAAAAGAGGTCATTACCACCTTTACGTAGGTGTATGGAATAATGAGAAACAGTTTTCCACCGCAGAAATCGGTTTGTGTTGCCACCAAGACCTGGAAACACTTAACGTGTAGAGAGCTGATGTTTCAATCACGCAGCCCTGAATTTGGCCCTTCCTGTGTCCAGTATTCAAATGGGATGGGCAGAGGGAGACCATGGCCTGCCAGGCAGCAGAGGCTTCCAGCCCGAGCAGGGCACCCCAGTGTGACCCGTGTTTCTGCGTGCACCCCCCACCTCACCCCCACAGTACACTTTTTAGTAGGTCTCTGCCGGGTGGCAGTTTTGAGAACTGACCCGGGTAATCGGGATGGCCATGGCTGCTACCCGCAAAGTCCCTTGTTACCGCTCAACCTCAGGGCCGGTTCCGGGACTCCCGCGCTCCCTGAGCCCTGCAGTCACTGTCACCCCCACCCTCCATCCTCAGCAAGTCTCCGTGCATTGGTGAGTTGATCTTCGCTTTGGTTGGTGGACGGCGTGGGAAGCCCGCCAACCTCCCATGGGCGCACACTTGTGTGGAGGGGCGCGCGGTGTCCGCCTGCGGGTTTGTGGGGAGAGCGCGTCCCACACAGGGGCCCCTGCCAGGCTTCCCGACGCCGCCACCCTGCGGGGCCCCCCCCAACTCTCTGGCCTCGTAGCTCTCGGCACCTCCCTGGCCTTGACGCCGGATATGCCAAGCGGGGCGGGGCGTGGGCCCGGGGGCGGGGCCGGCGGGGGCCGGGGGCGGGCCGCGACCCAGACCTGGCCAAGATGGCGCTAGCGGTGGGAGCGCGAGTCCCGGCGCGCGCCCTGCTCCGCCCGTGTGCGTGCCGCCGGGGCGCGGGAGCTGCGGGGCTGGGCCAGCTGGGGAGCGGGGGTGGCGGCTGGGGGAGACAGAGGGGCCCGGACTCGGGGGAGCTGGGAGGGTCCGGGCGGGGCGGAGCGGGGCGGCGGGGGGGGGGGGCGCCGGGGAGCTGGCTGGGGGCCGGGGCTGACGGGCCTCGCGCTCTCGATCGCAGGGGCCCGGCTCCCGGGCGCGGTTCCCGGGCGGACGGGGCGGGCCGCCGGCGGCGGGGACGGCGTGCGGCGCTTCGGGAGCCCTCGGCTGCTGGTGGAGCCGGACCCGGCGGCGGGTAAGCGCTCCGGCGGCCGCGGGGTCGGGCGGCTGGGCTGTCCCCGGCCGCCGTCGCCGCCCGCGGCCTGCACCCCTGACCCCGGCTCCTGGGGCCCCCTGAAGGCCAGTCGAGATACAGCCCCGCGCTGAAGACCGTTTCTGTCGGGGTCAAAGCTTAAAGGTCTTCAGCCTGGGCGGCTTCAGTGGGGTTTTCCCCCAGTTCATCCTGAAGGTAAAAATGTTTTGTGTTGTAAAGTTTCAGGGAAACGCTCCTCTATCTGAACTGTTAAATTGGACGGGGCGCCTGGGTGACTCAGTAGGTTAGTGTCCGGCTTCGGCTCAGGCCATGATCTCACAGTTTGTGGTGGGTTCGAGTCCCGAGCCGGGCTCTGCGCTCACAGCTCGGAGCCTGGAGCTGCTCTTGATTCTGTGTCTCCCTCTCTCCCTGCCTCTCCCCCGCTTACGCTCTGAGTGTCTGTCTCTCTCTCAAAACTAAATAATCGTTAAAGAACAAAAAATTTAAACTATTAAGTTGGAAATTGAAAATAATTGGGAGTATTTTAGAATACAATAAAATTATTTTATTATAAAATACTCCCGTGTGGCACAGAACCTAGCAGGTGTTTTACTAATTAAAGCCAGGAGCCACCCCCAACCCCCATCAGAGCATCTCTGAAAACTCTCCAAAGGGGACAGGAAAGGTGGAAGAGGTGCCCTTGGAAGAGAAACCGGTTTCCCCTACCTCAGAGCGTCCCGGATCTGGGCCTGAGAAGGTGCGCAGCGAGCCGTGGGCTGACTTTCAGGTTTTAGGGACACGCTGTCAGGACTGCCAGCGCAGCCGGGGGGCTGCTGCGGTTGGGGGGCCTCAGGGCTGCGGCCTCAGCCCTGCTCCCCAGAGCCCACCCACCCTGCTTCAGGGACGGGGTCGCTCACCCCGGGACAGCCAGGTCACCCAAGTCCTCTGCGTGAACTCATGGAAGCCTTCAGCCCCTTTACCTCCCCCCCCACCCCGCCCCCCGAGTGTCCTCGATTCCGCTGGACCGGGCTCTGTAAAAATCGGTCAGCCTCAAACACTTCACTCGGAATCAAGTTCGGGGAGCTTGCGTCCGGGAATTTTGATCGCTGATCGCGGGTCTGTAAACATTCCTGTTGGCAGTTAGCACCTGTCCTCGCAAACCAGAGGGCTCAAAGCAGCCCCTTTGCCTTCAGGACTTGGTTCTCACTTCTAGAGAAACGTTCATATTGATCTTCAGATTCCTAAGACCCTGATCAAGGGGAAATGTATCTTAAATGAACTGAGGCCCTTCTGAAGCCCTTGAGGTGTGTCCTTGGGCCCAGGCGGCCAGGACAGATGTCCCCCCCTGCTGGCAGGACGCGCGAGTGGCTTGTGGAGAATTTAAGAACGTCAGCCCACCAGCGCTTCTAGCTTCTGTCCTAAAGCAAGAACCGGAGTCCCCAGTGCGGTTCCTCCTTCACATCTGGGCTGAGAATCGGCTCTCTCACTCCTCAGGAGAGTAGGGCCGTTCCCTAATCCCCTGGGGACAGAGGACTTGCATCTGGGGAGACAAGGTCAGTAGACAAAATCGCCCATGGCCGCAGGACTTACAGGAGCCTAAAGGTGGAACGAACCCAAGTGTCCGCCAGCACGTGGTCCGCACACGTGCAGGGAGACCTCGGGCCCCGAGTGGCAGGACGCTGACCCTGCAGCACAGGCCGGCCTGGAGAACGCGGTGGCCGGGGGAGGAAGCCACCCGTACCAAGTCACAGGTCGCGTGCTTCCGTTCCACAGCAGACCAGCCTGGAGGGACAGAAAGCAGATGCGAGGGGGCCGGGGGCCGGGGAGGAGTGGGAACCGCTCCTGGGCACAGGGTCCTTGTGGGTAGAAATGGCCGCAACTAGGTCGTGGTAGCATTGTGACACTGCACGTATCCGATGGACCCAGATTGTCCCCCCTTTTTTTTAAACATTTATTTATTTGAAAGAGAAAGAGGTGGAGCGTGAGCAGGGGAAGGGCAGAGAGAGAGGGAGACACAGAATCCGGGCGCTCCTAGATTGTCCACTTTTAAATAGTTAATTTATGTTAGGTGAATCTCACTTGCATTTAGCAAACAAAAACTAGGGGCGCCTGGGTGGCTCAGTTGGTTAAGCTTTCGCTCGGGTCATGATTTCGTGGTTCACAAGTTCGAGCCCCACATTGATCTCTGTGCTGACGGCTCAGAGCCCGGAGCCTGCTTCCGATTCTGTGTCTCCCTCTCTCTCCCCCCCTCCCCTGCTCACACTCTGTCTCTCTCTCTCAAAAATAAATAGAACATTAAAAAAAGTTGTTTTTTTTTTTAAACAAAAACCAGGGTGCCTAGGTGGCTCAGTTGTTTGATCATCCAGTTGCAGCTCAGGTCATGATCTTTCGGTGTGAGTTCAAACCCCGCATTGGGCTTCACGCTGGCGGTGCAGACCCTGCTGGGATTCTCTCTCTCCCTCTCTGCCCCTCCCCTACATGGGCACATGAGTGCGGTCTCTCTCTCTCTCTCTCTCTCTCTCTGTCTCTCTCTCTCCTCCTCTCTTAAATAAACTTTAAAAAAAAGTTTAATAACCAAAAGTTTAAAAAACGAAGAACGAAAACTGTGTGGCTCCCCACGGCCAGGCGGAGGGTGCGGGCGGCTGGGGCGTGCTGTGCCCGTCCGGGGCCTGAGCTTTCTCGTCCTCGTTTTCACACTAGGGGTCGCCGTGATGAAGCTGAAGAACCCCCCGGTCAACAGCCTCAGCCTGGAGCTGCTGACGGAGCTCGTCATCAGCCTGGAGAAGCTGGAAAACGACAAGACCTTCCGAGGCGCCGTCCTGACCTCGGTGGGTGCTCGGTGGCGCCCCGAGTTCGGATCGCAGCAGGAGCTGCTGCGAGGTCACGTCTACACGGCACATGCTGTAGAATAACCGGGTAGACCCAGCCGTAGGTACCCCCAGGGAACCTTGTCCTGGGCCCTGTCCAAGGGGGAACGCCAGGGGTCCTGGCGTCTGTGGGCGGACAGTTCCCCCACAGGAGACGGAGGCCTGTGCCCTGCGGTCAGGCCCCGAGCCCACGCCGGTCAGAGAAGGGCAGCCCAGCTCGGCCTCCTTTTGGCAGTGGGGCCGCTAGGTGTGTCCCCAGGGGCCACAGCACTGCCGCCCTCTCTGGTGCCACGGTCCCTCGTTCCTCTTGGCATGGGCCTTCGAGTCAAGTTCTCAGGGGGCAGACGTGGCCTTCTGAACTCTCCAGGCAACCTTGGTGGCGGGTCCCAGCGCCGACAGATGGTGCGGTTTAATGGCACCTCTGGGAGGGGTGTCCCTGGGGAGGCCGGGAGGAGGCTGTCCCCAGAGCCTGGGCTGGTTCGCAAACCCAGAGCCGCAGGGCCGGGGGTCTCACTTGCTCCGAGACCCTCAGGCCCCCCTGCCGGGCCAGGAGAAGAAATAGAGGCCAGAGGGCTAGGGAGGTGGGAGCCCGGGCCTGACGGAACAAGCCCTTTGTCGGGTCCGGAAGAGCCCCGGAGTCACCTTTCGAGTTGGGAGGGCCTTGGCATCGCGCATCTCGCCCTGGAAGGGCCAGCACATTCCAGAGGCCGGTGAGAACGGCTCGGTTGCGCCATTCTTAGAGGCAGAAGGTCACGGTCTCTTCCAGCCAAGGCTCGGAGCGCCCACTGGGCATCTGCCTGCTTTTCTTAAACCGTTGGCTTGGCCTGGGGGTGGCCTGGTGTTGTCACAGCTCTGGGCTCTCGGGAGCGGGTCTGATGCACATGCCAGGAGGTCCTGTGGGCGGCTCCTGGGGAAGAAAGTCGGAGAGAGGTGACTGGGTGGCCCTCCAGGGCCAGGTCACGGTGACGGTGACAGCTGACCTGTCTGGACCTGTTGCAGTTTCCCGGGGACATTGGCTCTGGTAACTTCTGAAAACGCTCCATTTAAGAAGTTTTGTAGCATGACATTTTGTTTGTTGTGCTCTGGAACCAGAGCCGCGGAGAGAAGACACTTCTGTCCCTCAGCAGTAAAGTGAGGGTCCCTGCAGCCCCCCACCCCGGCCTCAAAGCAGCACAGTTCCCGGGGGGAGGGGCAGCCCGCGTCTGTCCCTCCGAAGTCCACGTTGTCCCCAGGACAGTCCTCTCTCCACACGTGTCTCCGTGTGTCCTCGGCTGAGTGCCTGCTGTGTCTGCAGCACAAGGCCTGCCCAGCGGGCCCTCAGCAGGGGCCAGTGCGTCGTGACGCTGCTGTTGTGGGGACACGTGACAGAGGCCACAGACGAGGGCTCACGGCCACAGCAGTGCATCTTCTCCGCCCCCCTGGGGCGTCCCTCTCTGCTGCCGGGTCCCTGCGCCCCCGTGTCCCGCCTCCTCCGCCCTGGGGCTCTTTCCCTCCCCTCGGAAGGACCCCCGCTCTCACATGGTCTCCTGCTGGTCACACCTGCAAAGACCCTGTTTTGAAGACAGTCACACTCGGTACCGGGGCAAAGGCGGACGCCGCTCGGCCCACCGCGGGCCCCGTGCCGCGTCCAGCCCTCGAGCAGAGCGCGCTCCGGTCCGGTGAGCGCCGCTCCTCTCCCGCGGCCACGGGCTGTGCTCGGGCGTCTGGACCGCGGGCGCGCTCCTCCCACGCACGTGCGGATAAGCTGCGTGGCTGCTTGGAGGGCCTGCAGGGGTGCCCGCAGCCGGCAAGGGATGGGGAGGGGGCACGTGCCTGCCTGTCCCCAGCGCGGGGCGCCCGTGAGAGTCCCCCACGTTGCGCTAGAACGCAGCCCACGGAGAGGACAGGTCAGCCTCCTGGCGTCCTGTGTGCACAGGTCTGTGTGGGCCACACAGAATCATGCTCTGCACCCCACACACAGCTTGCTCCTGTCGCTTAATGTCAGAATGTGGGGACACCTGTGACCATCCCGTGCCTCACAGGTCCCCCCATGCCACACAAACACAGGTGGCTGTTGGCCCCAGTTCATGAGTGAGTAACACGTCACACCAGCCCCTGACCCGCTTCGGCCACGGGAGCACCTCGTTCACTTGGAGATGTGACCGCATGACAGTCCTGCGTGGTGCCCACTGAGTCCCCGTCCCTGCCCGTCTCTGGGCTGGTGGCGTTTGCTGGGCAGCAGCACCACGCTGGCGTCCCTCTGTGCCTGTCGCCCCAGTGTGGCAGCTGTGTCAGGACCCGGCCAGGCTTCTGTCTCGTGCATGACAGCCCCAGGCAGAGGTCCGGCTCCTCAGTCCATGGCTGTCCCTCCCCGTCCTGGCTGGGTTCTGATGGCAGCACCTCCCGGCCAGTGCTGGCACCTTCTGCGTTCTTGACCCTGAGGGTAAATGAGAACGGGGCGCCCCCTCCAGACTCCCCCGGGAGTCCTGTCCAGGTCTCCGGGTTCCTGCACAGCCACGCGCAGAGCCCAGCGTTTATGTTCCCGGGGGTCGCCTGACCCGCCCTCCTGTTTGGGCTTTTCCCATTTGAAAGTGGAAAGTAGAAGGAGCTCAGTCCAAGGGAGGGCCCGGTTCCAGCTCCCGGGGTTGGTGGCATCCTGCCACCTTGGACGTGACCTCCGCCCCACTGCCTCATGAGCACCTGTGGGCCCGGGGCCGGGTTGCTGCCGGAGATGGGCAGTGACAGGCCCTGGCCCCTTCCCTCCGCCAGGACTGCCCCGGGATCTTCTCGGCCGGCCTGGACCTGACCGAGATCTGCGGGAAGAGCCCGGCGCACTATGCCGAGTACTGGAAGGCCGTGCAGGAGCTGTGGCTGCGGCTCTACCTGTCCGACCTGGTGCTGGTTGCCGCCATCAACGTGAGTGTCCCCACTCCGGAGTGGCCTCGCCGACTCAACAGGGCCAGCCCCGGGGCTGGGGGGCCTGATGTGGCCCTGCCCTCAGGAAGGCTGGGGAAGGGAACAGTTGGGGGAGACCCTCACGTGCACAGGTGAGCCTGCCATGGCAGTACGGGGCGGGGGGGCAGCGCAGGGACCAGGGCACGCGGTTGACACGGCCCAGCAGGAGGGCTGTATGGGGGAGGCAGGGCGCACAAGGAGGGACCAGATTCACCCGTGGAAACATCACCCTGGCCTGCCCTGGAGAAGGGGGGTGCTGCTAAGGCTTAGGAAGCAGTGTGTCTGAAGACCGGTGGGGACACCTCCAGGTGAGGTCCCAGAAGGGTCTGAGCCAAGGGACAGGAGGGTGGGGAGAGCCAGGACATCCCACAAGGTGCACGACCACTGAGAGCAGTCTGCCATCTGTGTTCGAGGCCGTGTGAGTCTGGGGTGCCCAGGACCCCCTGCTGGGGACGGCGTGGCAGGTGGTGACCGCTCCAGCTGAAGACTTGTTTGGCGTTCTAGCATCCAGGCCAAAGCCACGAAAAGACGGCTTGCCACCTGGACAGGAGGGTGACTTTCTGACCCCCGAGAGCTGGTGGTCCTGTGAGGGCCCGGGGCTGACGGGCAGGGTGGGCGCAGCACCCTGGGCACTCGCACCCGCCTCGGGACCCCCCTGCAGCACCAAAGCCAGACGGCTCTCTCCGCCTGCAGGGAGTCAGTCCGGCCGGAGGCTGCCTCCTCAGCCTCTCCTGTGACTACCGGGTCCTGGCGGACAACCCCAAGTACAGAATGGGGCTGAACGAGACTCAGCTGGGCATCGTCGCCCCCTTCTGGTAAGCCTGGGGACTGCGCCCGCGCTCCGCTCTGCCCTGGGCGGCGCCCATCCACCAGGGAGCCTCCGCAAGTGACTGTGTTCCAGGTTCAAAGACACCTTCGTGAACACCATCGGGCAGCGGAGCGCGGAGCGCGCCCTGCAGCTGGGGCTGCTCTTCCCGCCCGCAGAGGCCCTGCGGCTGGGCATGGTGGACCAGGTGGTGCCCGAGGACCAAGTGCAGAGCACGGCGCTGTCGGTGATGACCCAGTGGCTGGCCATTCCAGGTGAGGGGCACGGGGAGGGGCGGCAGGTGTGCGCACCGACGGGCACAGCCTCCCCCGACCCTGGCCGGATGCTCTGGTGAGACCAGATCCTTCACACCAAGGTGCTCCCTGCAGGTCGTGAGCGGCCTTAGTGTCCTGGGGTCACTGTGACAAACTGCCACAAGGTGGGGGGGCGTGCATTCTCAAAGTGAGTAGACCCGGAGACCAAACCCCACGTTTGGGCAGGGCCGTGCGCTCTGCCGCGGCTCCAGGAGGCCCCTTCCCGCCACCGGGGGCTCCAGGCGCTCCTTGGCTTCTAGATGCGTCACGCCCATCTCTGCACCCCCTTCACGTGGCCCCCGGCTCCGCAGCCCCTTTCTTCCTCTTAGCGGGACGTCCGTGGGATCGCGGCCCCTCTAAACCCCCGATGACCTCATTCCGACTCCCTCCGCAGAAACCCCCTTCCAGACGAGGCCACAGGCACACGTTCTCGAGCTGTGCCTGGGGGTCCACTGCCCAACCCAAGGCACACTCAGGAACAGCCCGCGCGTGGTTTACCGAACGGGGGCTGGCTGCGTCAGCTGTGGCCGGCCCGGAGGCCAGCGCACTCTACGGCGGGGGCCGATTTTCCGCCTGGGGGTCCGCGTCTGCCTCACTGTGGTGTCGGAGCAGAGGCAGCCAGCGCATGTCCGTGTTCAATAGAACAGGGTCCCTGATGCCCAAGTTTCATATAGTTTTCGTGTGTCACAAAAAAACTTTTTTCTCAGTATTTTTTCCAGTTATATAAAAATGTAAAACCGGGGGCACCTTGGTGGCTCAGTCGGTTAAGCATCTGACTGTTCATCTCAGCTCAGGGTCATGAGTTCAAGCCCCGCGCTGGGCTCTGCAGTGAAACCTACTTAAAAATAAAAAGAAAAACCGTCTCAGCTCACAGGCCCTGGCGGCCAGGACTGCTGACCCCGGACGCCGACGCACGGCCACGTGCTGTGCAGCTGTGACATGTGTGCTTAGGGAACGTCTGGCGGCCTGGAAAATACCCTCATCGTGCAGCTGAGTGCGGGTGACAGGAAAAGGGCCATTTTTACCACGTCAGCCTGTACGTTTTTAGAAGAAACTGGCAGGCAGTGGGGGCAGGTGGTTTTCATTTTTTCCTTGCGCGCTTGTATTTTCTACGTTTCCTACCAGCGTTTCTGCTGGAGCTCCCTCGGAACGGTTGGGAATGACACCGCCGTCTTGGGGGGCGTGCTGTTCACACACGGACCCTTTCTCTAGACCATGCTCGACAGCTGACCAAAACCATGATGCGCAAGCCCACGGCCGACCGCCTGGTGAAACAGCGCGACGCAGACACCCAGAATTTCGTCAGCTTCATCTCCAGGGACTCCATCCAAAAGTCCCTGCGCGCGTACACAGAGAAGCTCAAAGAGAAGAAAGGCTGAGCGCCGGGCTGCACACCTGGGACTCCCCACCCTTCTGGGGCCCTCTGCTTCCGCGGGGTTTTCAGTTAGGGGTTTTCCAATTGAAAGGTGCTTTCGGCACTTGGTTTTCCTGATCTTCTTAGAAGCCCTGTTCCCTGTAGCTGGTGTCCCAAGGCCACCTCCTCCCACGTGCTTTTTCTGCCCTGCCAGCGGGCAGGGGGCGCCGGGAGGGCGGCGCCAGCAGGTGGGGCACTTGAGGCCCTTGGCCACGTCTCCGCCGATGCCCCCCTTCCCAGAGCAGAAGTGTGAATAAAGTCCTTGCGCTGTCCCATCACTGGCTGCCCGGCCGCCTGACTGCTGGGGGCACGCGACCAGCTAGTTGCGGGCTGATGACCCGCGCGGGACCCGCAGAAGAAAGCCCTGTGGCCACCACACCTGCCTGTGTAGATGGAGGGGGCGCAGAGTTTCAGAGCCCGGGAGCCGGGGCGGGGAGGGGGAGCGGGTCTGTGCAGCGAGAGCCCCCAGGCGGCAGAAAGACCACGCGAGAACAACTCACCCAGGCTCCTGGAGCAAAGGTGTTTCCTCCAGTTCAGGCGTTTCCAGAGTTGCCGCATGTGAGATGTTGCCCAAACCAGAAACCTCACTGGGCCCCTGTCAGTTACACCCTGTCCCCCTGTTGTACTTGTTCCCGATCCTCAGGTGACGGGCCTCTCGGGGACAGGGGCCACAGTGCTCCCCAGCAAGTCCCCAGACACGTGAGGTGTCGGTGCTGTGGGCTGGGACCGGAACCCAACCCGCCTGCCTGGCCTGGGACCTTGGGCCTTGCAGTTCGCATGGAGGGGAAGCAGCAACCCTCCCCCAGCAAGCACGGGAGCAGCGTTCTGGAGCCTGGTCTGGAGGATCCCAGCAGGGTGTGACAACGGGCAGCCCAGGTCCTCCCTGTTCCCCCAGGGGGCTGGGATCTAGGAGCTGCAGGACCAGAGCTCGGGCCTCAGAGGAGCTGAGTCCTAAGAAAGGACCCGGAGGCCTTGAAGCTGACCAGAGTGTGCGTGGTCCTCGCCAAGTGCTTGCTCTTGTTTATTGAGCGTAGCCACGCCCAGCATCCTGTAGGGTGCCCCTCACAACCCTATGAGGTGGGTGTAAAAGCCCATTTTACTGATGGGAAGACAGGCTGAGGGGGGCCTGTGATGTGTCCACAGCCACTTGTCCGGCCAGCCCTGCCCCACGCCTTGCTGGGGCTTGGCCAGCCACCCAGGAGGAGCCTGTGGGGGCCAGCGTCCTCCTCATGTCGAGTCTGGAGGCGGCGTGCCCTGAGCAGGCCTTGAAGGTTTTCAGTGGGACTTCAGGGTCACCTCCACAGGGAAATGGTCACTGATGGCAAGGGCCTGGAGGGGGAGGAGGTCGAGCCTCAGCAGCCCTGCTGGGCGGCCTGTCCTCCCTCAGGCTCCACCCCCTCCACTTCCCACGCTCCACACTCCCCACCCCTCCTGGATGGAGCCCCTGGGCAGCTACCCACAGACCACTGCACCGCCTGCAGTTGCAGTGGGGCACGGACTGGGAACCCCACTCCAGAAGAGGCCAAGGGCATCTCCTCCTGCCATTCTAGACTTGGTCCTTTCAGCAGAACTGAGCCCCTAAGAGCCCTTCCGAAATTCCAGTCCGGGGAGGGGCACCCCTGGCCGTGGGCAGCGGGACGCTGGCAGTCGCCCGGCTCACCTGAGCCTGGTCCAGGCTGAACTCCTCCTGGAAGTTGCGCACAGCGGCCGACTGGGGCTTCAGGCTCCTGCGCAGGCGGGCGCCGCACACCACGATGCGGTCATAGGCACAGTCCGAGTTGCCGACGGTGGTGTCGGCGCTGTCCGGGATGAGCCACTTGAAGACCTCGCTGCTACGCAGGCGGATGGCCGGCCAGTCCTGCGTCCGCACGTAGTTGCAGTCCGCGTTGAAGTCGCCCAGGAAGAGGAAGTCCTGCGGGGGCCGCAGAGCCGAGGCTGAGCCTGCGCGAGGGACGCGCCCACCCCCTGGACGCGCCCGTCGGCGCCGTGGGCGGGACTTACGTCGGTGCCCCACTTGTCGATCACGTCCAGGTACACGTCGTAGAGAGCGTCGATCTCCGCCACGGCCTGATGTGGCGCCGCGTGCAGCGGGATCAGCACTAGCTCCCCGGCAGCTGCGGGAGGCGAGTGTTAGGGAAGGGGCGGGGCGGGGCGGGGCCGGGGGCGGGGCCGTGAGGCGGGGCCTCACCCGAGCCGGCAGCCGAGAACTTAACCACGAAAGGTTCACGGCTGAAGGCATCCTCCGGGTCCGGGTACTGGTACGTGTCCACCACCGACACCGCGTCCTTCCTGGGGCGGGGAGAGACGGGTGGTGGCTCCGGGCCGGCCCCCTCCTGGCCCGCGCGCCCAGGCCCCGTGGCCCCGCCCCTCACCTGTAGACGAACAGGTACATTTCTTTGTACTGGTCCCGACCCAGGGGCTCGCTGCTCACGAAGCCGTACTCGTGCTTGGACACGCTGCGGAGACAAGGGCCAGGCACGTGGTCAGGTCACCCGCCGGGCCCTGCGAGCACGACCTGGGCTCCGAACGCTGGACCCTGTCCCCCGCACCTGTTGATCTGCTCCATGAGCGCGGACACGGCGCTCAGGTCCGGGTCTCGCACCTCCTGCACCAGCGTGATGTCATAGCCAGCCAGGATCTGGAGGAGGGGCCGGCAGGTGCGGGGTCACGCGCTGCGGATCCGCCGGAGAAGCCCAGCTGCTGCCCCGCCTCCCGGCCCCCGGCCTCACTTGCGCAATGACGCCGCCGCAGGCTGGGTCCGACACTTTGCTGTCGCCAAAGCTCTGGATGTTGAAGGCTCCGATGCGAAGCGCCCTGGCCCCGGAGGCCCCCAGCGCCCAGAGCGCAGCCAGTAGGAGCCGGAGCCCACCCATGGCGCTGAGCAGCAGGGCTGGGAGTGACAGAGACTCTCCTGAGCTCGGATCTGGGGTCAGGCACACCAAGCCACCCCTCTCTGCCCAGCCCTGGGGCCACGGGGGCCTGGCAAGAACCCTGACACAGGGCTTCCCTGCATCTCCCGGTGGTGCACTAAGCCTACCATGGCCATTCTACCCCATGGGGAAACTGAGCCCCAAATACAAGGACCCTATTCCCATCCAGCCCCCGGTCGGCCCAGTCCTTCCCAGCCACAGCACCCCCACACCCGCAAGCCCCATCACTCACCTGGGATGTGGATGGGGCGGCGGCTGCGGCTCAGGATCTAGGTCGGAGACCCAGGCTGGGGTGAGTCTGTGGCACCACGGACTCCACCGCGTGGTGGGGCAGCAGTGTGGCCCCAGGGCTCGGGCGGGTATTTGAGGTCCTGGCCCAGGGAGGGGCTGGGCTGCTCTGGGCCCGCCCCTGAAATGGAGCTGGACGCTGGCACTCCTGGTGGCAGGCCCCAGGGAGAGCCCTGAGGGCCACTGCTCTGGTGCCCCCATGCCCGTCAGAAGCAAGATTCCCAAGACCCTGATCGCCTCCCAGCCCCGTGTCAGGACTGGATAAGAGGTCAGCCATCCGTGGCCCAGGCCCCGCTCCTGTGCTCCCCCCACCGCCGAAACCAGGTCACCCAGAATGTCCCTCCTTCCTCTGGGAAAACAAGGTCGTGCAGCCTCGTCCCCCCACACGCCGTCACCTCAAGGTGAAAAAGCCTTGGTCCTCTGTCCCGACAGACAGCACTGGGGCTGGAGGCGGGGAAGCAGCGCCCGGTGGGCCTCAGGAAGCTGGGGTCATGACTCCAGCTGGGCAGGGCAGCAGTAGGAGGCTGCCTGTCCACATGCCAGTGCCACCCACGCACCGCCAGGGTGCCGCCAGCCCCTCCGGAGCCCTGGGCGGGGTGGCTGGGCACGGGAGTCCAGAGGGTGGCCCGGGCGGGTGTGCTGCCACAGGGAAACCTGCCAGGACAGTGGCCCCCGCCCCCGAGGCTGCCGCTGCCGCGGCTACACCACAAGTGGCAGGTTTTCATGTTTTATTGTAAAGCGACGAAACCCTATATTTACATCCCTTCTTAACACCTGAATTGTGTTCCTTCTTCTCTGGGTCCTCGCCCCTTCCCAGCCCGGTCCCCACGACCCTATGGGTGGCCACGCTACACAATGACCGTCTGCACCTCGAGCTGGCCCTCCGGTGAGGCAATGACCAGCTCGCCCGCGTGTTCCAGGATTTCAATGTCCTCCGATGAGACCATGGTCACCGTTGCCTGCTCGGCACCATTTGCGCCCGCACGGGCCGTGAGCACAGTGCCCTCGCTGATGGCCGAGGCCAGGGTCATGGCCACCTGCTCCGTCAGGCTCTCGGGGGTAGCGATGGTGATGGTGTCGGCGGCAGCCGCCTCTGGGCCCAGCCCGGCCTCTTGGTCCACAGTCACATTCTGCACGATGATCTGGTGCCCGGCGCTGGCCTGGTGCACGATCTGCTGCACCACCTTCATGATGTGGCTGTCCACCTGCGGGTGGCCCAGGCTCAGCACGCGGCTGCGGGGCGGGAGGGGGCCACACTGCCCCCTTCAGCCCGCCCCCAGCCCCTCACCTCCGTCTGGGTGCCCTCAATGATCTCCGCGGCTTCGCTAGCCTCCGCGTCGTCCGCAGCGGCCTGGGCAGGGGTCAGAGGTCAGCCGGTGGGGGGGGAGGGAGGCGGGAGGCCCCGCCCCGGCCCGAGGCCCCGCCCTCGTCCCCACCTCAATGATGTACTCCTGAGTGTCGGCCACGACGGAAGAGAACTCCACCAGCACGGCGTGCGGATCCTCGGCGAGGACGGCGGCCGCGGCCGCGGGGCTCTCCTCCGCCACCAGCAGCTCCTCCACCTCCAGCAGGCAGCCGCCTGGGGCGGGGGCCTCAGTCAGCACGCCAGGCGCCCCGCTCGCCTCCCGCCGCCCCCCGCCGCGCCGGGCCCTGACCTTTGGTGCGCAGGTGCCGGTTGAGGGTGCCGTGCTCCGCGAAGCCCCGGCCGCAGCGGTAGCACTTGAAGGGCTTCTCGCCGGTGTGGTGCCGCACGTGCCGCACCAGGGAGCCCTTCTCCCGGAAGCCGCGGCTGCAGAACGGGCACACGTGCGGCTTCTCCTCCAGGTGCGTCCGGAAGTGCACCTGCTGGGCGTTCTGTGGAGCGCCACCATCAGTGCCGCCCTGACCCCAGCCGGGCGGAGGGGCCGGCGAAGGGGCGTGAGCGGTCAGGGGGCGGGGAACGGGGCCGAGGCGCCGAGCACCCACCTTAGTCTTGTAGCACTTGCCACACTCAGGGCACGGATAGGGCCGCTCGTCCGAGTGCACGCGCCGGTGGCCGCGGACATGCGCGATGGTCTTGTAGAGCTTCCCGCAGTCTCCGCAGCGGAACCGGCGCTCGTGCACGTGAACCTCCTGGTGCTTCTTGAGCAGGTAGGCCTTGGGGAAGGCCTTGCCGCACTGCGCGCAGGTGAACGGCCTTGGCCCTAGGGTCGCACTGGGACGTCAGGCCGGTCTCCGCCCGGGGGCTCCATGCACCCATCCCGGCTGGCTGTGCCCAGTGCCCCCCCCCTCCCACTCCTGCCACCCACCTGCATGGCCCCTTTTGTGGGCCTCCAGGGTGGCCGCCGTGGGGAAGGTCTCGCTGCACTGAGGGCATGGATGGGTCCTGGGCACCGCTGAGGCCCCACCGGCCACCTGCTGGGGGAGGGGGCTCACAGCATGCCTCCAGCACCCACTGCGGGCTGGACCCCAGCAGTACAAAGAACAGAGCCATGGCACCCCCACACCGGCAAGCTCCTTCACGAGCCCAGGGAAGGCCGTAAACGGGGAAGAGTCACTGCACAAGGGACGCGATGTTTCCACCCCAGGAAACAGCAAGGACGGCTGCCAGGCCAGGGTCGTGCCCTTGTACCCAAGGTCTGACCCCCAAAGGAGCTCGCTGGCAGTGCGGGCACCTACTGTCTCCACTGGCTCCACCTCCAGCAGTGGCAGCTCTGAGGGACTGTCTCCCAGGGGCTGGGGACTGGGCACCGCGGGAGGGGCTGGCTCCAGGACCCCCTCCTCTCCAGTGACACGCTCAAGGACGATGCCAGAGTTCTGCATGGCCTGGTGCAGCAGGTTCTCACGGCCAGCCTCGCTGGAAGAGGGGAGCTCCTCAGAGCCGGGGGGCTGTGGGCAGGCAGAGGGAGGGCAGCGACACTCGGTACCCACTTGCATGCACCACACGGGGCAGAGCCAAGGGCCCCCGGGGGCACTGTGCATCCCCCTCGGGCAGTCCCACAGCCCGCTCCACCTCACCCTCAGCTCCCTGTCCCTCGCCCCGCCCTGCTCTCTGGCATGCCACTGATCTCCCGTCTCCCCTACAACCAGACTGGGCCCCAGGACGGAAGGCCAGATGGGTCCTGTTCGGACTGGAGCCAGCGCCCAGCACAGAGCCCGGCGCTGAGCGGACAGAGGCCACCCCCCTGGGCTGCCCGCACCTCTGGGGCCAGGGCTTTCATGCCCACGGGAAGCTCTTGCATCTGGACATGGACTTCGTGGATGACAGTGCCCTTGGCGTCTGTCACCAGGTGAATCACGGGTGATGTCTCCATAGGTTCACCGGTCACCGATGATGATGACGATGATGACGTAACCGTCCCCATGGTGGAGGCACCAGACCCTTTAAGGCAGAACCAGGAGTCCTTGGAGAACCCGCCAGCCAGAGCGGCGCCCAGGCCAGGGCCAGTGCGGGGCGCCCCTCCCCCGCTGACCTGCAGGCGCATCTTTGCCCACGACCGCGTCCTTGCTCATGCCGAAGCGAATCTTCTCTGTGCACGGGGTCAGAGACTTGAGGTGCCGGGTCAGCGCCCCCGACTCCCGGAAGCTCTTCCCACACTTGGCACACTTATAGGGGCGCTCATCTGTAGAGAGGGCGGAGTGAGCCTCCGGCAGGGAGGGTGGCCCGGGGCCACAGCCTCACGGCCCCTCAGAGGCAGGGGCCACAAGGCCGGCTACCGGCCCCCGCCTGGCTCACCTGTGTGCCGCCGGTGGTGCCGGATGAGCGAGCCCTTGGTCCGGAAGGACGCCCCACACAGCTTGCACTCATGGTCCTTGCGGCTGCTGTGGGTG
Source organism: Mungos mungo (assembly GCA_004023785.1). Lineage (NCBI taxonomy): Eukaryota > Metazoa > Chordata > Mammalia > Carnivora > Herpestidae > Mungos > Mungos mungo. The sequence continues at coordinate 34,317 of PISW01004902.1, forward strand.
ACCATGTGGGCCTTGAGGATGCTGCCCTGGGGGAGAGGGGGGAGGGGGCTCAGGCGCCTCTCCGGGGGGCGGGGGGGGGGGACGGAGGCCGAGCCCGCGGCCCCGCTCACCGTCTTGAAGGTCTTGTGGCACAGCGCGCACACGTAGCGGCCCTCCTTGTTCACCAGCAGCTGGACCTGCGCCGGCTCGCCCTCCCCGGGGAGCCCGGGGCCCCGCTGGCTGGGGCTGCCTGGGGCTTCTGCCATCTCGTCCCCCGCCTCTGCCTCAGCGGCTACAATGACCTCTTTGATGTGTCCACCGCCTAAGGAGAGGCAGGTCAGCCTGAGCCTCGGGACACTGCGGGCCCCGCCACCTCCTTAGATCCCTGCCTGGGGACATTGCTAGGACACGGGGGAGCTGTCCTGCCCGCCCTCCAGCCCCGGAGCTCCCGGACCCCAGAATGCGTCCAGTGGGGAGACCCCCCATGAGCCCTGGTGCCCCCTCCCAAGCCCGGGAGCACAGGACTGGATGTGTGCAGGGGTCCTGCCCCGTCTGAGGACAACTGTGGGCCAGCACAGACCCGGTGGATGGGCCACCCGGCTCACGGCCATCGGCCCCGCTCACTGCACTGGCTCCCCCTGACAGGCAACAAAGACGCCTCCGGGGCCACCGACCGCCTAGAGGCCAGGAGGCTGGGGACCCGCCCGGGAGAGACCCCCGGGGCCGCCCGGCCTTGGCGCCTCTCACGGGCGATGAAGAGATCCGACAACGTGCAGAGCTAAGCTGTAAACACACTTTGTAATTTCTGCGCATAGAGATGCCATGTGGGAAGTGGCTGTAAAGCCACGTCTTAGGAACCGTCTCCATCAGCCGGCCAGAGTGTTGTGACAAGCCGTTCTCCCAAACAGAATGCAAACACCATGACTCAGAGACAATTAAGGGCATCGCTCGCCCGGGCCCAGGCTGACGTGCTTGAGGCTCCATCTTCCTCCACCCCGGAAGCAGCCTCCAGAAGGGCAGGGACTTTGCCGGGCTAGGACTTGGGATACAGCGTGGCACAAGAGACCGTGGACGGAGGGCTCAAGGAAGGAAGAGCATGGCTGCCCCGAGCCCAGAGATGAAAAACGAGTTTGTTTCCAGCAAAGAGGCAAGAGAGCCTGGAAGAGGTATCTGGCCCCCTGCACAGTCCCTGCCAACTGTGGCCCCCGACCCCGCAAGGGGTAAGACCGCCTCCCCCCCCACCCCAGTCCTGGATGCCAGCAACTGGAAGTTTAGACTCTAGCCCACCCTGGAGCACTGAGCAGCAGACTCCTAGGGGGCATTTGGGGCACCCAAGATGCCTGCAAAGGGGGAAACTCCCAAGGGGACAAGAGAGGTGGGAAGTATGGAGAGGGGAGCCCCAGAGCACAGGGAGGAGCTGCCGAGCAGCAGAGGGGCCTGCGGGAGGCGGAAGTGGTGGGAGGGCCTGGCCAGAGGCCCAGAACCCCAGGGAATTTGTTTTCCCACGTGATGCCACCCTGGGCCCCACCCCCCACATGACAACATTCCTATCACGAGTGGCAACAGGCGAATGTCCCCGTCCACAGGAATGTCGGGCCAGGGGAAGGGCAGCATGGAGACAAGGATGGACACCTGGTCACCTCCCTAAGGTGGCACCATGGCAGGAAGGCCTGCTCTGAGGCCCCGCTCCCGAGGCTCCACCTCTGTTCCTGCCTCAGCTGGTTCCAAGGGCTTCCCAAGGCCAAGTTCTACCTGTTCCCCAAACCCACATCCTGTCCAGATGCCCACTCAGGCACCTGCCAGGACTCCCGCCCAGTCCAGCAGACCCCCAGGTGACAACCCTTCCCCACCCCACTGGGCAGCAGCTGCGCCCTCCTGTTCACGCCCAGCCCCAGCCGTGCTTTGAAGGCTCCCCCTCCCCGATCATCAACACCCCTCTCCCCGTGCACATCACCAAGGCCCTTTAACTTACAAAGAGCCATCAAGGGCGCTGACTGGGCACTGGACGCTCATAAAAGCAAGGTGAGAATCAGGGCAGGAGTCGCCACCCCCACAGGGGAGGGGATAGCCAAGGTCAGACAGCAGGTCAAGACAGAGCTGGAGCCACCAGTGCATCCCGTGCATACCCCAGCCTGACCCATCAGAGCAGACTGGTGGGTGGGGAGCAGGAACCGGGCTGGACAGAAAAATGGGGAAGATTCCAGAAGGACCACGGAAGAAACAGTCTGCAGAAGCAGCAGGAGCAAGCAGCCAGCTGTGACTATGCACGAAGTGAGGCCTCCCTGACCGCAGGCCACACGCCGCCCCTCTCCTGGTGGGCAGGGCCTGGTGCCCAGTGCTCACTCCTGCGGGCCTCAGCCCTCCTCAGCCAGGCCTCGCTCTCAGGGAAACAGAAAGACGCAGGCAGCAAGGGCCCCTGGCCTCCAGCTCTGACCACAAGCAGCTGTGGACGCCACTGGGGCGCAGGGCTGGCTTACCCACGATGTCGGGGGCGTGGCTGATGTCTGCCGTTAACGCCGCCGTCTCCACCACGATGTGGGCCACCGTGATGGGCTCCTCCGGGCCGGCCACCGCTGGCACCACCTACCATCGGGGGACAGGGGACAAAGAGGACTCTTCTGCGGGGCTCCAGAGATCCCTTGGCTTGGAGAGGGCAGGCTTGGGTTTATGTCCATGCAAGAAGGCTGCGGTGAGACCTGTCATCTCCCCCAACATCTCTCCCACCCCTGCTCTGAGTCTGACTCCCAGCCTGGTCCCTCCAACCCAGGCCTAAGGAGTCAGCCCTGTGACTCAAACGCCCCTGGCCACCATGGGGCCCGACACAGAGCACAGAGCACCCTGTGGAGGGCTCCAGGGAGAAGTGACCAGCAGCTCCGGCCAAAGCTCCAGCACCTTCACCCACCAGCCCCAACCAAGGTATCAAGGGATGTGGGACTGGGGGCTTTCCTGGAGGAAAGGGCACCACCGGGAGGGGCCAGTGGGATGGCTGTGGGCTCCCCATCCTCTGGCCCATTCCCTGTGACGACCTGAGGCAGCCAGCCTCCCCCAGAGCCTCCTTTTACACCCCCATCCGGTAAGAGACACAGGATCACCACCCTGCAAAGGTGCTGGGGCCTTCAGACGCCTGGATGCCGGCAGCCCACGCACATGCAGCACGACAGCGGGGCTGTATTTATGACAAGGTGCCAGGATCCCCAGAGCCACCCTTTGTGGGACCCCAAGAAACCATGTATACAGGGGTGCCTGGGGGCTCAGTGGTTGAGCATCTGACTCTGGGTTTCTGCTCAAGTCATGATCTCACAGTCTGTGAGTTCAAGGCCTGTGTCAGGCTCTGTGCTGACAGTGCAGAGCCTGCTTGGGATTCTCTCTCTCCCTCTCTCTGTCCTTCCCCCAGCCTCTGTCTCTCTCTCAAAATAAACAAACAAATATAAAACAGAAAAAGAAGAAGAAACCATGTGTCCAGGGCAGGGGATAAGCCAGTGGGATGGCTGGGAGCCAGGACAGACCCCGAGGCCTCCAGAAATGAGGGACGTCGACGGCACGGGCTTCAGCCAGAGGCTGCTGAGAAGGCCGGGCCACGCCGGGCCATCCAGGAAGCCCAGGCACACGGCCACGCTCTTGGTGGCAGGGCCCAGACTCCCTCATCCATGACCAGATGCCTGCCCTCCTCCCACCCCCCGGCCACAGGCCTGCCCGGGCACACACACCCCCTCCCACCACCAGGCGAGCCGGGGGAGGACGGCGACCTCGTGCGCGGAGAGGGCTCACCTCCGGGCCCAGCAGTGCAGCCGCGGGGGCGGCAGGCGGGGCCTCCTGAGGGGCCCGCTGGCAGGCTTTCTGGAGTTTGTGCTGAACGAAGTCTTCCAAGGCAGTGAACTCGGCCTGGCAGCGGCCACATCTGTGCACATCGTCCTCATCTGCAACGAGCCTGTGCTCAGTGGGGCCTGGGAGGGCCTCCAGCCCGAGGCCAAGTCCACCCGAGGGTGCCATCGGGCCAGAGGCACCTTCCAGCCCCAGGAGACCTGCGCAAGAGGGGCCCACCCCAGGAAGAGCAGCAGGCTGCGGCCCCAACCTGACAGGCTGCAGGGATCCACTGAGGAGTTGAGGGGACAGCCCCAGAGAGCAGCTCTGAGGTGCAGGGACACACAACGCGGGTTTGGGGACAGTGGAGGACCAGAGTGTAAGATGGCTTCGTTGGCTCAGAAGCGGCAGAAGCGCGCCCTCTCCTGGAGATGACACTCAGGGTGGAACTTGGCGGAGCTGCTCCACAGCCCAGGGGCCCGCCCTCACCCCCCAGGGGGACACACATGCCCCAGGTCCTCAGCAGACACTCCCCGCTCACTGAGTCCCTCCTGGGCGCCGGGCACCTCACTGGGGATGTCCCCAAATCCAGCCAGCACCCTGCGGAAATGAGGATGAGTATACTCCTTCCAGAAAAATGACCTGAGACTCAGGACCACCCCACTGGTGAGTGTTGCGGCCAGAACCGGAACCTGAGGGTCCACTACAGACACCCGCTGCCTGTGCAAAGGGATGGGAGGCTGTTCCTTGTGCCTGTGCAGGAGGCCGCCAGTCCCACCACTCCCATGCGGTCCCGAATCAAGGTCAATCCCAGGCCTGGCACGTGGAGAGGAGAGCCAAGGCCCACGCCACAGCCATGCCTGGCCCGCAGGGGACCACCAGCCAGAGGGCAGTCCCCTCCAGATGGCGCGTGGTCCCAAGTGAAGCACTGAGGTGCCCACCGCCCTTTTAACCTTCCCACCTCGCTCGCCAAGTCTGACTCGCTATTGCCAATGAAGGATCGCCCACCGCAGAAGGGGACAAGGCCGGGGGCAAGCCCAGCGGGCCCCAGCAGCCTCCAAAGAGATCGCTCTCTGGGCTGGCACTGCCCCTGGTGGTAGTGACCCTCCCCCGGCTGGGACAAGAAGGAGCAAGAAAAAAATGCACGGAGAATATGAGTCCCGTGGAGACAGGGATCACTATCCCGGTATCACCAGCCAGCCCCCCTCCGGTCTGGCCCGGTCTACAGGCTCATAGGAGCCTAGCGGAGCCGCGGGAAGGGCCCCAGCTTCTGTCTGCACCAGCTATCAGGGCACCTGTTCGTCAGCTCTGCCCTCAGCCCGTCACCACCCGCTCCGTCTTCCTTCTCACTGGGGCCCTGGGAGGCAGCACAGCCCAGAAGGGAGGGGAGCCGGTTGCAGAATCACGTTGTCCTGACATCCAATCCAGTCCTTGCTACTTGCTAGCTGGGTGACCTGATCACTTTCACATCTCTGAACCTCAACTTCCCTCATCCACAAAATGGGAACAACAACAACAAGAGCATCCAGGGTTGGTTTGAGGATGAAAACGCTGAAGCCGGGTGAGTGCTTAACACGTTCTTAGCAGCAGCAGGATCCCTTGCCCAGGGTCAAACAGCCAGAGAGTGGAGGAAACGGCAGGTCTGGGACGGAGCCACAGGCTGGCTGCAGAGCACCGGCCCCGCGCCCCAGAGCTCAGCGGCCTCCCCGAGGGGGAGCCTGGAGCCCCGAGGCCCCGCCCCCTGGAGCCGCCGGCCCCGCCCCAGCCTGGGCTCTAGAGGCCCGTCAGGTGCATCGGGAGGGGGCCCAGAAGGAGGGCAGGGCCTCGCCCGCACCGGGAGGCGCCTGACCGCTGACCTGAGGGGCAAGGCTGCCAGTGGAGGCGATGGCGGAGGTCAACACACGAGCAGCGCCACAGGCGTGGGCACCTGTGAGTATCCGCGAGTGGGCACCCAGGCCCACGGGGTGACTGGCACCCCACAGGAGAGGCCCGAGGGTCTGAGGAAGCCGGAGGACTCGAGGAGAGGAGAGCTATGCAGACCCCTCGGGGACCCGTGAGGTCCGCAAGGAACCGGGGTCTGGGCCGGTCGGTCGCGTCCACAGCCTAGGCCATCGGAACCTCCTCCAGCCGGGACTGAGCCGTCCCCACCCCGGCCGCGCCCGACCCTGTCAGGCCCTGTCAGGCCCTGTTACCTTCTTCGCTAAAGGGCGCCGGGAGGCCGAGGAATCCGCCAGGAGCCAAGGCCGCCGCCGCTGCCGCCGCCGCCGCGACCCCGCCCTCTCCCGCCTCCCGCCCGGCTTCGGCCCGGGCTTCTGCCGTATGCGCGGCCGTCACCCGCACTGCCATCGCGCCCTCCATGTCGCAACGCGCCGCAGGAAGATGGCGGATTTACGACCGTGTCGTCATAACAACGGGCCGCGCTAAGGCGAGCGAGAGAAAACGACGAGAGGAAGACGACGGGGCGGGGCCATGTAGGTTTGACAGACAGGCAGCGGGGCGGAGCCTGGGAAGAGGGGCCTAGAACCTCAGAGGCGGGGCCAGATTCCCTGAGAGCAGGCACTGGCAGGGGCTGCTCGGAGGCGTGGTCGCACTGGAGCGGACTGACAGGCGGCGAGGCGGGGTCAGAGGCGGGCCCGCGGGGCGTGGCTTAGTGCGACGGGTCGTGGCCATGCCGGAGGAACGGAGGGCTGGGTTCCGGAGTGGCGTCAGACCCCGAGAGCTTTAGGAGAGAATGAGGCCGACGGGTGGTGGGGCCGGCGGGTGCTGTGGGGATCGTCGCCCCAGCCCAACCCCCTCGGGTCAGAGCCTCCCTTGTTTGTTGCCGCGATCACAAGGAATAACCCGAATTTGGGTTTGGCTAACCGGTAGCTTCGCTAAGCCATTTATACTTATGCATATTTGTTACATTGTAACAAATATACGTAAGATTTACCATTCGTGGTATTTAGTGCATTCACAATGCTGTGGGACCATCACCACCGCCAAGTTCCAGAACGTTGTCATCATCCCAAAAGGAAACCTATGCCGTCAGCGCTCACTCCCCGTTCCAGTCCCTGGCCACCACTGTCTGTAAAGACTTGCCTTACGTTCTCACAGAAATGCAATTACACATGTGGTCTTTTGCATCTGCTTTGCTTTGCTTAGCATGTTTTCCAGATTCATCCATGTTGTAAGCATGTCAGTACTTCATTTCTTTTTACAGGCTGAGTAATATTACATCACCTGGCTAGACCACAGTTTATTTAGTCTTTGAGTTTGGGTTGTTCCCACCTTTTCCACTATTCTGAACAGTGAGTGCCGCCATGAATATGTGTGTGCAAATTCCTTTTATTCTTTGAAGGTAATATTTAGTTAGCTCTTTGAAGCTAAGCACTTTACAGGATTTTCTCATTTAAGTAGGATACCAGTCACCCCCATTTTGAAGATGAAGAACCTGAGGCACAGTGCGGGCAGGACGCCTGCCCGAGGGCAGTCTGGAGACTCAAAGTCTGCACAAACCCCCGGGGCGTGCTCTCCCACGTCTCCGTTGTCTCCTGCGGCCCAGCCCTGTGCTGAATGCCGGGACTCGGATGAATCAGAACTGGTCTACTCCAGGAAGGCTAACTTCTAGGGAAGACCAAGCAGAGACACAAGGGCTGGGGCAGAGAGTAGACGGCTCTGCCTGGGAAGGGCACCAAGCAGAGACTGTCTCCGTGCCAGGGCTGCCCAGCTGGGCGCCTGAGGACCCTCGGCCTGGCAAGAGCTGGACTGTGTGAAGGACGGGTCAGATCATCAGAGGTCAGCCGGGGATAACGATGAGGTTGCTTTCTGCATGAGGCTTGCTCACCATTGCAGCGGGGTAAGCAGACTGCGTGAGAGCATTTCGAAAGGATCCCTCTGCTGTGCGGATCAAAGGAACTGAGGACCATAGAGGCAGGAAGATCCCACATGGCTGGTTCTCTGACAGGGACAACAGGAGGAAGAAGAGGTGGGGAGCATGGGAGGGGGCCTCTGGGAAGGGAGGACCGGACCGGGAAGACACTAATGGGGAAGCCAGCATGAGAGAGCGGGGAGGCCCCAGAGGAATGGGATAGGGAAGGGTCACAAAGGCAGAGGACAGCCTGAGTTGGGGGGACACGAGGAGGAGCTGGCCCAGGGGAGACAGAGCCTGCCCTGCCATGTGCCCCTGCCGCGTGGGGAGCAGGCCAGAGCTCCTGCCTGGGGGCTCCCTGGGGGCCAGGAAAGGCCATCCTGCTCCTGAGCTAGAGCCCAGGCAGGCCAGCGGGCACAGGGGTGGACAAGCCTAAGATCACTGAAAGGCAGAGTGGCCAGAGGAAGACAGGGAAACCAGAGTCCCCGCTCCAAACGGCCTCCTTCCCCGCCCAGCCCTCAGCACGGGCTCCCTGTGAACCCGTGTGACTCAGAGTCCATGCTGAGCTGCCCTGCCGCGGCCAGAGCCACGGGGGACGCCGTCACCCTTTTTGAGAACTGCTGAACCTCCATTTTTTGATGTATTTCATTCATCTAATGAATCCCATGCTGAAGAATATTTAGATTGCTCCTAATTCTTTTTTTTTGCCACTTGAGTCCTTTTGAAATGACTCCCTTTGTCTACAGCCATACCACCCTGAACGCGCGCGATCTGGTCTGAAATGACTCCCTTTTTTACTTAGCTCATTAGAAGCAGTACATACCATCTGTGAAAAAAGATTTAATGGCTACTTGCATTTTCTAATACAATTTATTTTTTTAATATTTATTTTGAGAAAGAGAGAGTATGCAAGCAGGTGAGGGGCAGAGAGAAATGGAGAGAGAGAGACAGAGAGAATCTCAAGCAGGCTCCTCATTGTCAGCACAGAACCCAACATGGGGCTCGATCCCACCAACCATGGGATCATGACCTGAGCCAAAATCAAGGGTCAGACACAACTGACTGAGACACCCAGGCACCGTCATTTTCTAACACTACTTAAATCCATGCAAGGCTATTAAAATTCAGTAGTGTCTGGTGTCTGTGCTTGTTCCGTCTAAATCCATGCCCCACTCAGCTCACAGCGGGGGCTTCCTCCCTTCGGGGAGCCCTGGTGGCACCCATTCGCAAGTATACACTGAGCATCTACTGTGTGTCAGGACCACATCATGATCATGCTGTGCTCCTCCCCCATCTCTACAGGGCGCCTCACTCAAGGTCAGCCCCCCTGCCATAAAGTGCCCCGTCCCTTCCAGCCTCCTGCAGGGCCGTGTCCACAACCATCTCCCCTCTCCAAACTGGCCACGCCACCTTCCCCACTCGACCGGCTCAGTCCCTACAACCCACAGGGGATGTTTAAACCAAACAGGTGTGACAGAGCTCCGCTTTGGAGTCAACTGAGTTTAATCCCAAGTCTGCCTCATCCAGCTGGTGACTCTGTGGCTCAGTTCTTCATCCACAAATGGGGACACTAATAGCCTTTGCCTCTTAGGGCTGTCCTGGAACCCCGACAAGGTAACGCAGGTCAGGAGCAGGGCTCAGTGCCTAGATGCTTACTGAGTGCCCAGTGGACCAAGGCCCCTGGGCAGGTGCTGTACAAGCTGGCCCCTGGCTGGGCAGCAACAGCACTTCCCGTTCTGGCCAGCGCACCATATGCCCCGGATGCTTCGGGGTTAAAGCGGGATTGCTGCTTTTCTGTCAAACCCAGTTCTTCCCCGCATCAGCTCCACCGCCAAGACTAAGTGGGAAGACACAGGAGGAAGGTGCTTCTCTTGTGGGGAGTGGGCGCACCAGGCAGGAACACTTTGCATGCCCTGCCTTCGTGGGCCATGGCCCTTCCAATCTCCTCCAGGGGGTCCCAGGCCAACAGAGACCAACAGAAACAAGTCACCTACAAATAAACAGGGCCCTAAGGGAACTGAGGTCACTGGCTTTACCTCATGGGTTTGGGGGTGGGGGTGGGGCCAGAGCAGACTTTACGGAGACCAGGGGCCCAAGAAGAGCGGGGGTTTCACACTCTAGGAGCAGGGGGTCTGGGGCACCTGTCACAGGGTAGGCTTTCAAGAAACTGGGGTCCTTTGTAGTTCTGCTGCCTGGCCCTACCAGAAGTAACAACAATAAACATACACCTACCTGTGAACCTGCAATTCCAATTGTAATTACATTTCTTCCAAGAGAAATGAGTGTCTGTGTCCCGAAATGAGCCTGTAGGAACCAGAACGCTCACAGAAGTATTATTTCAATGCTCCCAAACTGCAAATAACCCAGTGTCCATCTACGGGAGAACAAACAGCTGTATTCTTCCAATGGCTCACATGGCAATTAAAACAACAGAGAAGGATGGATTTCACAGACACCGTGTTGATCCAGAGAAGAAACACCCCTGGCAAGATCCCGTTTGTGAGACCATCTGGAACAGGCAGAGGAGGCTATGACTCATGCCATGGTGACAGAAGTCAGAAAAGTGGGTGGGGGAGGGGTATCTGCTACTGACTGGGGAGGGGCTGTGAAGGAACTTTCTGGGACGATGGAAATAGTCTCTGGCTTGATGTGGGTTGAGTTGACACAGGCGTGTAGTTATGTAAAATTCCATCAAGCTGCGCACTCATGCAATTTTACTGTGTATTACGCCTCAATAAAAGTTAACACTGACACCTAATAACGATGATGCTGATGCTGTGTTCTACGCAGGGTCTTTTTAGACCCTAATCCCGCCGCCTTGTAATTAATCACCCGTCCACAGGACCACTAAGGCACAGGGAGAGCGTTTTTGCAAAGGATTGGAAATGGGAACTCGAGGCCTGCCGGGACGTAGTCCTGGGCTGCACTCGGCACGGGCCATAATCTGCTCACGCGCTAACACCGTGCCCGAAGCGTGTCCAGGGCGGAGGGCACGTCCCGGCGCCGCCCAGGAAAGGTGCGGACGTGACACCGGCACCCAAGGCGGACCACGGCTCCCTCCCCCACCCTCCGCCCAAGGCCCCACCGCGCTCCAGCCACGGAGAAGCCAGCCAATCGGCCGCTGGCCCGGCCCGGGGTCACTCGATTAAGGGCCTCCGTCACCTAGGCTGACCACGCGCCGCCAATGGGCGAGCTGCCCTGAGGCCGCCAATGAGCAGCGCTCTTACGTCCAGAGCCGGCTCTGGGGCTCCTCCGCAGCGTTTCCGCAGTGAACGCTCCTCTCCGAATGCCGGTTGGCTCCCTTCCAGCCAATCATCGGGTAGCCTCTGGCTCAACAGCCAATGGCCGCTCGCCTTCCAGTGCCGGGCCGAGACGGTTGGCTCTGAGTTTCCGCAGCCCGCGGGAGGCGGGGGCGGATTGGCGCAGGTGGCATCCAATGGGCGGTGCGCGCGAGGAATGGGGCCAATGAGCGCGCCGGGGGCGGGGCGGGAGCGACGGCGGGCGGCTGCAAGGAGCGGCCGGTGGCTGCAGCGGCGGGCGGCCGGCGGCGGGCGGCCATGGCGGCGACGGAGGCCGGCGGTGACGACGCCCGCTGCGTGCGGCTGAGCGCCGAGCGGGCCCGGGCGCTGCTGGCCGACGTGGACACGCTGCTGTTCGACTGCGACGGCGTGCTGTGGCGCGGCGAGACGGCCGTGCCCGGCGCGCCCGAGGCCCTGTCGGCGCTGCGGGCCCGCGGCAAGCGCCTCGGCTTCATCACAAACAACAGCAGCAAGACCCGCGAGGCGTACGCCGAGAAGCTGCGGCGCCTGGGCTTCGGCGGCCCGGCGGGGCCCGGCGCCGGCCTCGAGGTCTTCGGCACGGCCTACTGCACCGCCCTCTACCTGCGCCAGCGTCTGGCGGGCGCCCCGGCCCCCAAGGCCTACGTTCTGGGCAGCGAGGCCCTGGCCGCGGAGCTGAAGGCCGTGGGCGTCTCCTGCGTGGGCGTAGGGCCCGAGCCGCTGGTGGGCGACAGTCCCGGCGACTGGCTGGACGCGCCTCTCGATCCCGACGTCCGCGCCGTGGTGGTGGGCTTCGATCCGCACTTCAGCTACATGAAGCTCACCAAGGCTGTGCGCTACCTGCAGCAGCCCGGCTGCCTGCTCGTGGGCACCAACATGGACAACCGGCTCCCGCTCGAGAACGGCCGCTTCATCGCCGGTCCGTGCGGGGCGGGGGTCGGGGGAGGCTGGGGGTGGGCCGCGGGGGCCGCTCCTGGCCTCTGACCCCGGGTGCTCTCCTCCCGTCCCTCTCCGCCCCGCAGGTACCGGCTGTCTGGTTCGAGCCGTGGAGATGGCCGCCCAGCGCCAGGCCGACATCATAGGGAAGCCCAGCCGCTTCATCTTCGACTGCGTGTCCCAGGAGTACGGCATCAACCCGGAGCGCACCATCATGGTGGGAGACCGCCTGGACACGGACATCCTCCTGGGCGTCACCTGTGGCCTGAAGACCATCCTGACCCTCACCGGAGTGTCCACTCTAGGGGATGTGAAGAGTAATCAGGAAAGTGACTGCATGTCTAAGAAGAAAATGGTTCCTGACTTCTATGTTGACAGCATAGCTGACCTTTTGCCCGCCCTTCAAGGTTAAAGACTTAGTGTCTTTAATCTCCAGAATAAAACGAATTGAAAACCACTTACCCAAATCAATAGGTGGGGCTTAAGCATCCGCTCAGCTTAGGCGGCTTCGAAGAGTGTGCTCGGAGTTAAGTACGGGCACTAGTTGCTAACCTTGTAAGTAAACGTTTGGGGGCGGGGGGCCGTGTTGTTTACAGATGCTTATATTTGAAGATGCACTTTTAAACCTGGAGGGCGTGGTGGGGCTCCTGGACGGCCGGTGCCATTGCCAAGGGCAGGCTTGGTATCTGCCCAGGATTCGGGTAACCTCGGGGTTTCCCGACCTGCTCATGGGACCGAGGCAGGTCTAGGGATGTTCCGTGTTTTATTGAAAATTTTATTCAGGGGTCGGGCCCCCTTTACAGGGTAAAGGGGAAGACGGTCCGATTATTTTGCCTGTGGTGAGGAACTTGTACAAAGAGCCCCAGGGCCCGTCTGTGTGGCCCCCCGCCGGGTCGGGCTGCAGCACCCGTCTGCAGGGTGGGAGTGGGGCCGGCTGCCCCTGTGCTGGGCTGCAGGGTGCTGACCTCACGGCCGCCACCCCGCGCTTCTGTGGAAACCACTCTGATGTCACAATCAAGTGTCTGTTCCGTTTCAGATACCCGGGGCTGCCACACCTCACATGTGGTCACGGAGTTCTGTAAATTCCGGCCAGCTAAGCCTCAGTTTTGTCAAGTGTGCGTTTAAATCCGGCTGACTTGAACTGAGCATATTGTTGGCTGAGCGGCCAAGAGGGTGTGGACGCCTCTGCTGAACTCTGGGCAGCCGTGCAGAGGGCTCAGAGTAGCGTTGGTACCAAAAATTATTTTTTTACGATTTTGAATAACTTTTGTCCAACGGTGGAATTGAATCTGAAGTGTGTTAATTAATAGGTGTGCTCTGTCTTGTAGGGAAAAATCCCACTGGAGAAGTCTCCGTGCCCCGCAGCCAGCAGCACAGCTAAAGGCATGTGGTGGCCAAGGAATGCCTGTCGCCCTGGGCGCCCTCTGGGCGGGGGAGGAAAGAGGTGTCCCCAAGAACAGGAAATCCTTTTACAAAGCATCGGATCTCTTCCTGTCCTCCCATGCCCTGTCGGGGTGGGGCTGAGATGCCGATGCTCCACGAGGCCACTTTTGGCTCGGGAGCCCCTTGCGGGAGCCCCTGGCGGGAGCCCCTTGCGGGAGGCCTGGCGGGAGGCCTGGCGGGAGCCCCTTGCGGGAGGCCGGCGGGAGGCCTGCGGGAGCCCCTTGCGGGAGCCCTTTGCAGGAGGCCTGGCGGGGCCCACCTGCTGACCAGAGGTTCTCGGCAGAGGGCCCTGGCCTTTTCTGCCTGTCTCCAAAGTTGCTGACCTGATAAGCAGACTGTCCAGCCGTCTTGGCAGGTAGGGCAGGGCCTGGGGAGCTGTTCCTTTTGGCAGACTCCTTCCCAGTGCCTCTCCTCTGTCCCCCTGGCGTTTGCCCAGTTTCTCTCCTAGTCCCAGGGCTGCTCCTTCACTGAGTCTCTTAAGTTCTCAGAGCAATAAAGGATGTCCCGAGTCTGCAGCTCTTCCCAGGCCGGGGCTTCTGGGGTTTGGACTCGGCCGTGGGGCCGTGCGACGGCAGCCAGCACCTGTGAGGCTGGTGGTGCTGACGTTGGCTCAGCGAGGTTGGCTCAAGGTGGGTCTGGTTTTGAGCAGGCCTGTCAGGGCGCTGTCACCCACACCAGGAGCACGCGGCAGGTGCGGCGGCACGCCTGCTGGGCAGCCGCCCAGGAGCCCGAGTGCCCCCCATCTCTGCCCCTGTTGCACTGTGTGAACCCAAATCTGTATTAAACTCTCAAACCTTCGCTGGCTCTGGCGTTCTTTGCCCTTGTGCAGAGGCTGCCCCGGCCTCGCCCGCGTGGGGGGCAGGGGGGCTCCAAGAAGGACGTGTTCTGGGATCGCAGTTCCAGAGCTGAGGCGCCGACCACCGCCTCCCAGACCCGTCACAGAGGGGTACGTTCAGAAGAGTTAGGAAAAAGGAGACAGGAAAACCATAGGAAAGGGTCACAGGGTGGAGCTGGTTAGGAAGGCACATCTTGCGCATGCCCTGCCGGCAGGGCCCTGACTGTCGCAATCCGCAGCACGAGGAAGCCACACGGGCCGGGCAGGGCAGGGCCCGTCCTGGTCTCCGACCTGCGGACTGTGTCTGAGAGGTTAGGAAGCTGGGGGAGGGGCGGGGGGGGGGGCAAGGGATCGAAAGATACAGGCAGCGCAGACCCCCTTACCGGTCATTCATAAAGCACATTTATTGACAATTTCTCGTGCTGAGCTCTAGGAATCCAGAAACAACAGTGAGGCGACTAGAACAGCCTCTTTAGAAAAATTAAGCCTGTCCCCAAGCAGACTCTAAAGTCGTTCTGCCTGGGCCGCCCTCGGTGCCAACCAGTGGGACCCGATTCCCTGACAGCCATGCTCTTCGGCCCTCTAGCCTGCACAGGCCAGGCACAGTGACAGGCGCCCCCCTCCCCCCAAGGATGGGGGCTGTCCTGGCTCTGACCCTGGTATCAGGTGGCCGGGCTGGCGGGAAGCAGGGGGGGTCAGGAGAGGAGGGGGCGGCACGCTTGTTGGGCTCCTCGCTGTACTGAGGTTTCCCCAGCTGACTGCAAGGGGCAGCAGACAATCAGCGCATTGTCACCAGGGCCGCAGCATGGAGCAGACGGGCTGCCGTGAGGAGAGCCCCGGGCCCGGCCAGGTGAGTGCCTCCAGGCACCCAGGACAGGCCCAGGGCTTGACCTGGGCAGGGGACAGGAGCACCATGCCCACCTCCCGCACCTCTGCCCTTGCCTTCCTGAGCCAGCCAGGTCCCCTGTCTCTGCTCAAGTCCCCACTGACTTCAATGTGCCCCCAGGTGAAGGCCAAGCCGTGTCCCGGGGGCTGGAAGGGCCCCGGCCTGCTGCTGCTGCTGGCACTGGCCGCTGCGGGGGCCGTAGCTGGAGGACTTCTCGGCCTGGCTCACAGCCCTCCGAAGGTGAGCTCCTCCTCAGGACCCAGCCAGGGGCACAGGCAGTGGGAGGGGGAAGGAGAGGCTGGTGCATCCTGGGCCCCCAGTGGAGCCAGGGCTCTGAGCGGTGGCAGGAGGACCAGATGGGTGGAGGGGCCAGAAACCCCAGTGGAGAACTGGGGGTGTGTCGGGGGCCGCCCCAGCCTGCCCGGCTGAGCTCTGGCTTCCTGATCTCAGCCTCTGCTGCAGATGCTCCGTCTGACCCTCCCAAGCCCCAGGGCACCCTGGTCCAACCAAACCGCCCAGGTGGATGCGGCCCGGAACGTGGCGACCATCCGGGTGACCCCGGCTCAGAGCAACCGCAGCTGGGCAGTGCTGTTCGATGGGCAGAGCGTGAGTGGGCGGGGGGTGGGACCAGCACCCCCGGATGTTCAGGTGGCCCCGCCTCACCCACCTGCCTCCCCAGGGCTGCGTCTGTTACCGCCCCTCGGAACACCGGGCCTGCTTCCTCCGCCTGATGGAACCCCAAGATCGCGAGACCCTACAGCTGCTGGTGAACAGCTCAAGGGTAAGCAGCCGCATGCGGCCAGGGGACAAAGGGGCCTGTGTACAGCCTGGGCCTGCAGCGGGCTGGAGCTCTGGTTTCAAGAAACAGAAGCTCTGTCTTCCCTTGATTGAGGCTGATGACAAGAGCTGAGGGCGGCGCTGGCACCGGGCCAGGGTGCCCGGGGACGGGTCCCGCCCCAGGCAGGGGAAGTGCAGGCGCCCCTCTGCCACGGCCCACCAGAGTCTTCTCTGCAGGCCGGAGGCTCCCACGGCCCCAGCCAGGCCACCCGCTACGCCCGGGAGCTGCTGGCAGTACTTGGGGACCGAGAGGTGGACCCGGCCCAGGTAGGGGAGTCGGTGCGGCACCTTTGCATGAAGACCCCGATTTATTGGGCCCGCCGAGCAGAGGGTAAGTTGGGGCTGTGTTGAGAGGCCCGGGCTCCTGCAGGGTCGTCCGGAGAGAAGGGTGAGGGGCCCTCGGCGCTCAGGGAGGCCCTTCCCCCAGGACCGCGGAGGCAGCGGCTCATCTACCTGTGCATCGACATCTGCTTCCCCAGCAACATCTGCGTGTCTGTCTGCTTTTATTACCTCCCAGACTAAGTTCGAGGCCCAGCCCGGCCCCAGGCCAGCCAGCTGGCCATCCCCGCCGTCAGTCACACGGAAGGTGGCTGCCGGCAGGGCCAATAAACCCTCCACCTGGCTGTAACAGTGTTCTCTGTGGCTTCAGAACACGAAACGGGCAGGGAGTGGGGGACACTGGCTTGGGACGGGCACCGGTCTCGCATCCCCTGGTCTCGTGGATCTGGGATTTCTGAAACAAGTGCTGGAGGGCTCAGGTCGGCTTCCTGGGAGCTGAGCGGACCCCGGGCGTGCGGGCCTGGCCCGTGGAAGCCAGCCGAGGGGACCAGGGTAGCCAGTCAGGGGGAACTGGCCGGGGCTGGTGGAGGGTCACTCGGAGCTGTGCATGGGACCAGACGCACTCAGCAGCTGCTGCCTGGGGCCCCGGGGGCGCCGGTTAGCCCAGCACGCTGTCGTTGAAGGCCAAGCAGACCACAGCTTTCTGGTGGCCCCCGTACTCCCGCTTGATCTCGCCGGTCTCCACGCACCAGAGCCGGGCCAGGTTGTCAGAGGAGGCTGCGGGGAGGGTGTGGGCAGCAGCTCAGGAGGCAGCCCCGGGGCCGGCGCGCAGGGGGCTGGCGGGGACGGGGGCGGGACAGTGGGGCGGACGGGGCTCACCTGTGACGATGTACTGCGAGTCCCCCGAGAAGGCGCAGCCCCACATCCAGCCTCGGGAGGACTCTCCCGGGTTGCTGCTCTTGATGCTGAGCTCCGTCATCAGGGAGAAGTTGGACGTCCTCCAGATCTTGCACGTCTGGTCGGCAGAGCAGGTGGCAAGGAGCCTAGGGGTGGGCGTGGGGGCGGCGGGGCGGCGTCAGCAGCCACTCCCACCCTGCACCCCTCTGCCGTCCGCGAGCCAGACCCTGACCCATCGGCGCCCTCTGAGCCCACACGCACGTGGAGTCAGGGCTGAAG
This sequence comes from Mungos mungo, assembly GCA_004023785.1. Classification (NCBI taxonomy): domain Eukaryota; kingdom Metazoa; phylum Chordata; class Mammalia; order Carnivora; family Herpestidae; genus Mungos; species Mungos mungo. The sequence goes on from PISW01004902.1 coordinate 51,617, forward strand.
CGACACTGCAAGGCGTAGCGGGTGTGCGCGGGGATCTTGGTCTTGGGGATGAGCTGTGTCACCTCATCACCGATGCCCCCAGTCAGGTTCCAGACGTAGCAGTTCCCCTGCAGGCAGGCGGGGAGTCACGGGAAGCCTGGAGCCTCCCATCTGACGCACCGGGAAGGCCGCCCTGGCAGCTGGACCCAGATCTGGCGCTGCCGTCCAGTACGGGGGATCTCTGCGCACACAGATCCGGGGGCCAGGGACACGTGGCAGGCACCTCTGATCCTGCCTGCAAGGACCACCCAGCAAGCTGAGAGCAGGGGGTCATGCCTGGCCTTGGTGAATGCTGTTGGCCAACGGGAGTGAGAAGAACCAGAAGGGAGGGGGGCCCCTCAGACGGTGGGGATGGCAGGCTGGGGACCCCATGAGGCAAGTGATCTGTGGAGACGTTACAGGGAGTCGATGAGGCCAGACAGGGTTTTGGGGCTGAATCCCATGTCCCGTGGAGGCCACGGTGAGGAACTGGGCACCGATGGGGTTGATGCAGGGCATGGAGCCCTCGGGCGGCTGCGAGAGAGTGGTGCGGGGGTAGAGTGTCCGGGAGGGTGGAGGGAGGCCGCGGAGCTGCAGCCGCTGTGCGGGGAGACAAGCCACTCGGGGACCAGGAGGAGACGGGGAGGAGAGGGAAGGAGAACTGAGGGGCTCCGGAGGCAGAGGTGACGCCCACTGGGTGCGCTAGGGCAGGGGCGAGAGGGGGCATCAGGATGACGCCCAGTTTGTGGCTGGGATGGAGCCGGAGCCCTGGGTGGGGGGGTGTGAGGGAGCATCTGGGGAGAAGCCCCGTGCAGGGAGTGAGCGGGACAAGGGGCTGGGTGCTGAGCCGGCCCCCCCCACCCCCCCCCGCACTGTCGCTCACACCCAGGACGCACAGCGCTGTTGACGGCCGCCATGTAGCTGGCGTCGGGGTCGATGTGGGCGGACGTGATGGAGACCTCAGGCTCGGGTATCAGCTGCTCGTTGTGGTCAGTCTTCAAGTCCCAGATGTGGATGGCGCCGCTCTGGTCACCCACAATGAGCTCTGCCTGAGGTGCGGGGCAGGTGAGGGAGGGCAGGAGACGCCTGCCCCCCGGCACCCCTGGGTGGCCGGCCCTGTGCACACCCCTCACCTGGTTGGGGTGCAGGCACACGCAGTTAATGGGTGCGTTCACCTGGAAGATCCGCTGACACTGCAGATTGCGGGACCTTTGGGGCGGGCACACGCCGTAGTGGATGCGATCCGGCGCCCCACTACGCGCCAGCCCCTGGCCTCACGGTGGGACCTGAAGCACTTCCTGCCCCAGAGCTCCCTGTGGTGTCAGGCTCAGGCCGGGCTCGTCTTTGTGTGGCTTCACCCCTGGCCTACCCTGCCTTCCTCACTGCCCTCAATAAAGTGCCCACACGGGGAGCCCATCTCAGCCTGGGCTCGGGGGGCCCGCCCCGAGACGGTCCCCCGGCCGACCCCCGGCCCTACGCGCCCACACCTGAGGTCCCAGATCCGCGCGGTGCAGTCCTCCCCGCCCGTGTACATCCAGCGGCCGTCCTCGTGGAAGCCCACAGACGCGATGTTCCTGTTGACGCCGTCATAGCTGATGATGGGGTTGGGGTTGTTGGAGCTGAGGTCATACATGCGAATGTGCTGGTAACCTAGGGGCACAGGCTGAACTGAAGCGCGGCCGTGCCGGGAGCGGCTCAGCAGAGATCGAGGCCGGGCCCAGGGCACAGGTACCTGCGGCAGCGATCATGCTGCGGTCGGGCGTGACCTCCAATGCGTTCACCTGCTGGGCCCGTCAAGGAGCGTGAAGAACAGAGCCCCGGAGCCAGAACCCTAGAGGCCTCCGCTGTCTGGGTGGGCCGCTGCCTCCTTTCCAGCCCAGGCATGGCCTTCCTGTACCTAGGCTGTCACCCCCACCAGGCGTCCTTCCCGAACCGCCCCCCTTGAGTGGAGGATACAGAGTCTTGATGCTGCACGGTGCGGGTGCAGATCCCACTGTGGGCCTGCCAGAACCGCACCGTGTGGTCATAGCCCGCGGTGGCCAAGATGACCGGGTCACTGCCCACCGTGCCCGGGGACGTGTTCATGGTGTAGAAGAAGGCTCGGGCCTGCACGGAGCCCACTTCTGAAAGGCAGGGGTCAAAGGTCAGAGCATCTGCACAGGAGAAGGGATGCAGTATTCAGGGACTACCCTCTGGGTCCTCTGGGTGCTGAAAGATAGGCATTATCATTCTCATTTTAGAGATGAGAAAGCTGAGGCTTAGAGGTTCAGAGAACGCGTGACAACCTGCGGACAGCTCCTAGCTCCAAGGCACGTGCTCCGCGCCCCACGGACGCGGCCAGGACGCCACCTCACCCGCCGCCGGCAGGGGGCAGTCACGCCCGGGTCGCCGCTCTGCCGCAGGGGCGGGACGCGCATGCGCAAGGGAGGCGGACGGACCGAGAGAGCCGCGCGCTGCGGATGCGCATGCGTAGCAAAGCCCACGGCTAGGTCTGATGGGAGGGGGCGCTCTCTGCCCCGACCCTCGGGTTTCCCGGTGCTGCGGCGACAGCCCTGGCGGCGTCCCGCTGGGCCAGCTTCGCCCAGGCGCTCTCCCCGGGCCACCCAACAGCCGCTTTGCGGCCCTCGCCCCGCGGCCCCCGTACCTTACATGCGGCTCTGCGCTCCGCCGCGGCCCAGGACGTCGAGCGGAGCCGGAGCAAGTCGATAAGAGACCGCGGCCGAGCGTAGAGTTATCGATGGGCCTAGGGCGACACCACGGGACTTAGGCGGGGGTGGTGGGGCGAGACCAAAGTTCTGGGGCGGGGGGAGGCCTCCGTGAGACCTGGCCTCAGCCTTCCCCCCACTCGGGCACCCCACCCTTCGGACAGCTACCCATTTCCCAGGCTTGGTTCCGAGGGGGGCGCTGCGCCACCCCCTTCCCTCATCCCCTACTCCCCACACCCGGCTAGGATGCCCAAGTAAGATACAGGACGCCCGGTTAATGTTTAAATTTCAGGGAAGCAACGATAATTATTTTTTTGGTATAAGTATATCCCAAATATTGCATGTGACATACTTATCCTAAAAAGCTACGGATTGCCACGGGAAATTCAAATGTTGAACTGGGTGTTGTGTAGTTTTATTTCCTGGCCGTGGCAATCCCAGTCTGGGTCCTTTCAGTCCTGGTCAGCACTAGCCTGACCCTCTTGTCTTCCGGCTCAGCCTAGTGACCCCTCCAAAACTGGGGTCCTTCATGCTTCCTGTTCCACTTAGCGCTCCCACACTCCATGCCCTGTGGCCTCACCCTCTTAAACGGAAAAACAGAAAAACCCCACCGTTTCTCCCCACCATGCTTACAAACACAGCAGCACACCTCCCCTCCTTGCCCCAGGCTTTGGGTCCCGGGAACCGTCCCGCCTGTACCTTCCCCGCCTTCCTCCTTCCGTCCCCTTGGCCTTTAATCGCCAGAAACAACCCCAACCCCTCCATTCCAACAGGCGCTCTGCTCCGTAAGGCCGTTCTCAGCAGCTCCCGAATCCTCGCTTCTCACTACTCAACCCACTGTCCTGTCTTTGGCCCCAGCTCTCTAGGGCAGATATCACAAGTCACCTGGGGGGCTCACACTGCCCAGCCCAGGGGATCTTTCTCCTTCTGCATCTCGACAGAGGTGCAGAGCGGGGGGCAGGGCTGCTCCCGCCGCTCTGCCTGCTGCAGCGCTTCCAGCCGGTCTTTCTCTGCCTTCCTCTGGAGGCCAGCCTCCTCCCCCGTTCACCCCGAGGGCTCTCATCTGCCTGCTGGGGCTTCCCATACCCTCCCTGTTCCCAGGCCTTCCACCCTGTCCAGCTCCGATCCAGCTCCCTGATAGACACTGTCCCTGGAAGTCCCCTGATGCCTCCACTTTCTGTGGCCAAGACAGTTCATGGTGGCCCCACCCCAAATGGCTTCCCCTCCTGTGCGCCAGTGCCCTGTGTGTTACAGCTAGCGGTGGCCCCGTTGTCACCGTCACCCCCTCTCAGAGCAGCCTCCTAGCCTGCCTCCCTCCGCCCACTCTTGCCCCCATCCAGGCTGTCCTTCACCTTGCAGAGTGGTCTTTTAAAAACCTAAGTCTGACCCCTGTTAGAAGCCTTCACGGGTCCCCCCACCCCCTGGAGCCCTCTGCGCCTGGCCCTTACCAACCCTGCAGCTTTCTCCTCTGTCTGCTCCAGAGGCCACGTGCTCCATCCTGCCAGGGTGGACAACGGCCTCAGAACTTGGCACTGTTCTGAGGGGGAGAGAGAGAGAGAGAGAGAGAGAGAGAGAAAGAGAATCCCAAGCAGGCTCTGCACTGTCAGCTCAGTGCCTGACACAGGACTCGATTCCACAAACCGAATCAAGAGTCTGCGCTTAACCCACTGAGCCACCCAGGCGCCCCTGGGCCTGTTTTTGTTGTAGTTGTTTTCACATCCTATGAAATTAACCTTTTTAAAAAAGTTTTATTTATTGGGGCCCCTGGGTGGCTCAGTGGGCGAAGCTCTGACTCTTAATTTTGCCTCAGGTCATGATCTCACAGGTTGGGAGTTCAAGTCCACATCCGGCTCTGTGCAGGCGGTGCAAAGCCTGCTTGGGATTCTCTACCCCACTCCCTCTGCTCCTCCCCTCTCTCTCCTCCCCTCTGCTCCTGCACGTGCTCTCTCGCAAAATAAATAAATAATCTCAAAAACATTTTTTAAAGTTTTATTTATTTATTTTGAGCAATCTCTACACCCAACCTGGGGCTTGAACTCACAGCCCTGAGGCCAAGAGTCACATGCTCTTCCCGCCAAGCCAGCCGGGCGCTCCTAAAACTGGCCATTCTCAGAGGGAGCAGGTCAATGGCTCTTAAGACATTCACAGTACTGTGCATTCACTGCTTCGGTTTAGTTCCAGAACACTTTCATCGCCCAGAAACCCTGGACCGCTGGGCCGCCTCTCCCCACTACCCGTCCCCACTCAAACCCCCAGCCCCTGACAGCCACCAGTCTACTTTCTGTCTCTATGGATTCGCCTGTTCTGGAAATTGCTTATCGATGGAAGTCTACAACATATGGCTTTAGGGTCTGACTTCTTTCACTGAGCATAACGTTTCGAAGCTCATCCAGAGAGCGGGGTACGTGTAGCCATTCACCCCTTTCTATGGTCTAATAATACTCCATGGCGTGGCTGGACCACATTTTGGTTACCCACTCATCCACTGAGGGACACCTGAGTTGTTTCCACTTTCTGGCTGTTAACGAATCATACCGCCCCGAACATTCTAGTACAAGTATCTTTTTGTGTAGAGTAGGAGTGGAGTTTCTGGTTCACACGATAACTCTGCTTAACTTTCTTTTCAATTTTTTAAACATTTATTTATTTTTGAGAGACAGAGAGAGACAGATCATGGGCAGGGGAGGGGCAGAGCGAGAGGGAGACCCAGAATCCGGAGCAGGCTCCAGGGTCTGGGCTGTCAGCACAGAGCCCAACATTGGCCTTGAGCTCATGAACTGTGAGATCGTGACCTAAGCCAGAGTCAGACACTCCGCTGACTGAGCCACCCAGGCCCCCCTATGTTTAACTTTTTGAGAAACTGGCAGAAGGTATTAGGTCTTCACAATGGCTGTGCCAAGGAGAAACCATGATGGGGAAACTGAGGCTAAGAGAGGCAGTCCTATGGCTAAGGACACACATGATAACACCAGTCCTGCTGGGCTCAGCTCTCCCCTGACCTTGCCTCTTCCGGGCAGCCTGACACCTGTGTGTCCTCTTGATCCGCCTCTGTAAGCACAGGAGCCCTGTCGAGGCGGCGCTGGGAGAGGTAGATGGGTACGTGGGGTCGGAGGGCGGGCAGAGGAGGAGCCCGGCACCTCAAGGACACCCAGAGCAGTCTGGACCCGCGAAGGAGCCCGAGAGCAGGAGGGAGGGTTGGAGCTGAGCGAAGGCTGGAAGATTCCACCAGGTGTCTGTGGGGTCCCACCTGTGTTCCAGGGACCCGGCCCTGAGCTGCTTGCCTTTCCTGTGTGCGCTCTGGGTAGAGCCTGGGGCCTGAAGGCCCCACGCCTGGGGTGACTGCCGGACCGGGCGGGTCTCCCCACCCAGCCCGAGCAGCTCAGCATCTCTGCGGGGCGGGAAGGGGGGCAGGTGCTTGGCTGCTGATCCTGTCTCACGTCGCAAGCACCAGCTGAGCACCGTACAGAGGTGGCGTCTAGGAGAATGACAGAAACGGTGCGGCTGACGCATGCCGTGTGCTCCCAGCCGCCCATGGGGTTGGTATGCTTGTCACCCCCATTTTATACCAAAGGGACCAGGCACCAGGGGCCTGGGCGGCCCCCCCCCCCCGGAGGAGCAGTGGGGGGGCAGGGGCGGGGCTTGCGCAGGCCCCGGCCGTGCCTCTGGGAAGGGGGCCAGGCCGGGCCGCGGGCTGCTCCGGGCCGGGCCGAGTGGCCGCGGTTCTGCTGGCTCAGCAGCCCCTCCTCCCGGGATCCTCGGAGGCCTGACTTCCTGGAGGGCTGCCCAAGCCCCACGCCTCCGCATCCTCATCCCCCATTCGGGGCGGCTGCCCTGCCTCGTGACCCCCCTCCTCAGGCTGGGGGGACCCCAGGCAGATGCACATCTGTGTTTTCGTGTGGACCCTCCCATCAGCCCCGGGCTGCAGGCAGAGCCGCTGGCCCATTTTACAGATGAGGCAGCTGAGTGTCAGGCTCATCCAAGGTCCCTGGGCTGGTCAGTAGTGGATCTGGGACTTGCTGGCCCTTCCCCGGCCGGTGGCCTCACCCGGCAGAGCGAATCCGGCAGAATCTGTAATAGCTGTCGTCTTCAGGCCTGAAAGTGGACCACACAGCAAGGTACCTGCTTGTAGGTCTGGGGAGTGACTGCGGGGTGCCTGTTTGTGGGTTACAGATTCAGCTGGGGGGCGGGGGCCAGCTGCAGGCAGGACCCGTTCATTGCTCAGAGGAATTCGAGAATTCTAATTTGGAACTTGGCCTTTCGGGTCATGAGGAAGGTATATTTGTCAGGGTAGGAGATCAGAACATATTTTCTTAAACGAGTTCTCAGCCTGACTTCTAACAGTTAGATATTTGGACATTTGGTGTGCGGGCCTCTGTGCCCTTGCCCCAGGCCCTGCAAATGTTAGGCTCGGGCCAGCGTGGCTTACCGTGCTCAGCCGAAACATAGAGATACTGGCGAGGAGGACAGTTATCTTATCTGGGTATTTGGTAATGGCTCCTGTGTGCCAGCTCGCTGCTAGGTCTGCAGATACGAGTCAGGCATCCTCGCGACCCAGACTGCCCAGGAAGGGAGAGGCAAGAGTATCACGATAGCCACAGAAGCCGTTTAGTGAGCACTTACTAAGTTCTCCTGCCAGGTGCTTCACGGAGAGCATCACAACCCCCCAGCCACTTCAGGAAAGCTATCATTTTTAACCCCCTTTTTTACAAAGGGGAAACCAAGACTCAGAAAGACAAAGTGACCAGAAAAACAAAGTAAGTAAGAGGCAGAACTGGGGCAAATGCAGAGGCAAGTGTGGGTTCAAAGCTCAGACACATGATCTTCCGATTCGAGAACCTTAGGTGGATCACTTGGCTTCTCTGGAGACTCAGTTCCTTCATCTGTAAAATGGGCACAGTAAATCTGTGAAGTGACCAGCATGGTGCTTGAGCCAGCAGATGCCCAGGAATTGGTTACTCTAAAGGGTGGGGGGAGGGTCTCTGTGTTTAGGGCTGCCCGGGGGCCCAGCATGTGCTGAGAGACCGAGGCTCACTCCCTAAACTCCAAGGAAGACCCTGTGGTGAGAGCTGCCTGGATCAGGGACATCCTACTGCCTGCTGCTTCCCCGCCTCCGACCAGCCACCTTCCTCCTGGACCTGCTTGTGGTCTAACTGTAGGAAGAGGGGTGTCCAGACCCCTCCAAAAGCTCGGGACAGCCTTGCCCTGGGGTGGGGCTGGTGCTCTGCCCCTCCCTGCAGACGAGGCAGTGAGCCTGAGCCAGGACTCCAACCCCAGCCCACGACACGGTGAGCTGGAAGCCCAGGAGGTCAGAAGGGTGACAGCTCTGTGTGTGAGCGTGAGGGAGTGCGGAGTGGCCGGTGTCTGTTGACAGGACTGTCCAGCCCAGGAGCGGCCGGAGTCTGTGGCTGGAGGCTGGAGGGTAGACAGACTTGGTGGGGGAGGAGATCGGTGCTGGGCAAGTCTGTGACCCCCATGGGTGCTGGGATGGGGGAATCCAGCCCCTGTGGGTGGCAGGTGTGGGAAGCTGCACCGCACTCGGCGCTGGGGGGGCTGCCCTGGGGTTGGGGTTCAGACTGAGGCTGGGGGGCAGAGGGCTGCTGCCCTGCATTGTTTGTGGAGAGAGCAGGAGGCTGCAGGGGAAGCAGCAGCAGTTGGGGGTGGGGGTGCGGGTTCCCTGACACCGAATTCATTATTGGGAGATTCCTCTTCACAATCCCTCGACACCTCCCACGGGAACCACGGGCCAGAAATGTCTGACAGCCTCTGGCAGGCCGGCTCCCGTGCCGCCCGTGCCCGGGGCTCTCGGCGCCCGGGTCCCCGCCCGCCCACTGCCTCCGAGTCCCTCCCCCCGTGGGTCCCGCAGCCTCTGGAAGCCTCTCTCCGGCTCAGCCTCGCGCCGCCGCCGTGTCAGGGCTCCGTGTCCAGCGCCCCCCCGGCGGCTGCCGTCCGCTGTCAGCCGCTGGCGGTCGCCCGGGGCCGCGGGCCGTCCGCAGAGGCCGGCGCGGCCCGCACGTGGGGAGGGGGCGTCTCGGGCGCACGGGGCCCGATGTAGGGGCGGAGCCAAGCAGCCGGGCGCGCGGCCGGCGCGGGCGGACGGAGGTCAGCGGCCGCAGGAGGGGGACCCGGGCGTCCGGGAGGCGGCGCCAGGTGCCGCGCCCCCGCCCTGGGCCGCCCCCCGCCCGTGACGCGCTCCCCGCCCCTCGGCGCCGGGAGCCGGAGCCCGAGCCCGAGCCCGAGCCCGAGCCCGAGCCCGAGCCCGAGGACCGCGCGGGGCGCGGGCGGCGGCGGAGGCGGCGGGGGAGGCAGGAGGATGCGGCCGGGGCCGCGGGGCCGCCGCCGCCGCCTCTGAGCCGCGCCGAGCGCACGGAGCGCAGCCGCGTCGCTGCGGCCCGGCCGCGCCATGGGGAAGGAGCAGGAGCTGGTGCAGGCGGTGAAGGCGGAGGACGTGGGGACCGCGCAGAGGCTGCTGCAGAGGCCGCGGCCCGGGAAGGCCAGTGAGTGCGGGGGGCGCGGGCGGGCGGGGGCCACTTCGGGCGCCGGCCCCCCACCCCTCCGGGCGCGAGGCGGCGATGGGGGGGGGATGCTGTCGGGTCCCCGGGGGCGGGGCGGGGCCAGCGGCGCCCAGACCCCTCGGTCCGCACCCCCGCCTTCGGCGCCGAGCGCCCGGCAGTCCCCCAGCCCCCCAAGCCGGTACCCGGCCGCGGGCGTCCCCCTCCCTGCCGGGGCTCCGGGCTGACCGCTGGAGGGCTGTGCTGGGCCGTCAAAGGGCGAGGCGGATGCCACCCGCACCACCCCCCCCCGCCTCCCCACGGTGGAGAGAGGGAGGGGGCCCTGGCGGTGAGGGGCGACCACGGGGCTGACAGTCCCTGTCAGACCCCCTCCCCGCCCCATGTTTAATAACACGCTTTGCAGGGAATGGGGGGCAGGACCATGTTGGGGGTGTGGCTGCCCAGGCATGGCCGGCTGGGGGCCATTTACACATGCGGGAGCAGAGGCCCAAGGTCGCCCAGCCCAGGGCAGCCTGTGCTCCAAGGCAGGTGCAGACCCTAGACAGACCCTGGTTCTCTCCAGCCTCCCTGCCGGGAAAGGGGCTGGGGAGTGGGGGGAGGGGTCTCCCAGTGGCCATCCCGAGCTTGCGCTGTGAGGGCCCCTGGGAAAGGTTGGGAGCTTGGAGTCCTGATCCCAGCACTCATCCCAGCTCAGCCCCGAGCCTCCCCAGGGGCCCCTGGAGATGGATGGATGGGCGTGTGGACCAGCTGGGTGTGCGGCTGCGCACGTATGGCCATGTCAGTGTGTCAGGGCACCTGTGCGGGCGCCGGCAGGACTCTGCAGGGCAGCCCGAGGGGTCTGGGTGCCTCACTGCCCCCCCCCCCCCCCGCCGCCACGCCCAGGGACTCTAGGTAACCCAGGGAGGCCCCTCCCCTTTCTCCAGGAAACTAGCTGAGAACTGAGCTGGCCTTGGGGCTGGTGGGGGGTTCGGGCTGGTCCTGGAGCCGCAGGAAGACCCCTTCCACGGCGGCCGGCTGCTCTGGGCGGTTAGAGAGCCCTGCAGGCACACACCCCGGCCGGCTCTGGCTTCCGCTCCCTAGGCCCAGGGATGGTCTGCTGGTTGGAGTCGGCTTCACAGCCTCAAGGCTCAGAAAGGGGGCCGCTTCCAGGCCACGGCAGCCTTAGCAGAGCCTTGAAAGCAGGGAGAGGGATTGACAGGTGGAAGGCAAGGTAGAGGTTTCCATCCAGTGGTCATGCGACCTTGGGTCCAGCTCTCCAGTCCTCAGTCTCCTGATCTGTGGCATGGGCACGTTTCTGGTCCCTGCCTCGCCACATTGTTGGGAGAGCAGCAGGAGAGCACGCGTGAAGGCCGGGGACTTCGGAAGCGCTCGGGGCTGCTCACTGGGGCCCGCTCCTCAGGCAGCCCCAGACGGGCTCCCGGGAAGTGGGGGCACCAGGCTCGGCCGTCCAGGGAAGGTGTGGGGACTCGTGCCTGGATCGCTGCATCTGTGCCCGCGTGGTCTGCTTTCTGGGAGAGACGCCTGCCCTGGCCCCCGGATCGGGGCTCTCTGACTCACAGGGGCGGGCGTAATAAATCAGACAGAGAAATCCCTCCATGAATTAGCTCGGTTGTCATGGCAACGCTGGCCTGCTTTGGAGTAAGATGTATTTTGATTCAGCAAAGTACAGCTGGAGTTCGGGCCATGGGGTGGGGGACATCCGGCTGTGCTCTCTCGGGCCCCCAGACTCCAGAGGTTTCCCCAGGACAGTTGTTTCCGGGACCTTCAACCACCGCTGGTATCTTCCCTCCACCCCAACGGCGGAGCGTCGCTCCAGGTCTGCCTCCGAGCGAGCCTCGCCTCACAGGCTCAGGCACCGGGACCCTGCACTGCTGTCCCTGCAGGAAGGAGACCCTGCTCTGGAGGGACGATGCCAGGGTGCGGCTGGCCTTCGGGCCCCACCTCCCCTTCCCCGAATGCACCACAGACCAGTATGCCTGTCTCGGCTCACCTTGGCCCACTAATACTTCCTTTGCAGTGCTGGGCCCAAAGCTCCCTGCCTAGTGTGGGGGGGGGGGGTTGTTGGGGGGAGACTGACTGGCCCGGGCTCACCTGGAGAGGTGAGAGAGCGCCTTGCCTTGTACGGGCACCAGGGGCCGGAACCCCCTCCCTAGAAGGGACAGATGTGGCTCTGTGGGGCTGGCAGACAAGTGGCTTCTGTGGTTGGAGGAGCATCTGGGCAGGGGGTGGAGGGAGGCCGCAAGGGCAGCGTGCAAGAGGGGCTGAGACCGCCCCCCACCCCCCTCCAGGGCCTCTGCAGCCTGGAGTCTGGGGCCGACCCTGAAGGGCAGGGACCGTCCCAGGCGGGCGGTGGCAGGAGCTGGGGGAGCCCAGCCGTGGGGCGGGTTGGGGGTGAAGTCCATGCACGTCACCCACACGGAGGCTACAGGACATGGGTCCTTGTGGACAAGAGAAAGGGGGCCCCTCTGCCCCCTCCTCCCCTGCCTGCCCCAGCGTCCCGCAGAGCGCCTGCCTCTGAGCCCCAGGCAGGCTCTGGCCGCTGCAGGAGTCAGGGTGCTCCGAAATCTCCGGCTCCCCTCCCGCAGTTCCAGCCACTTCCCTCTGAGGAGACTTGCAGCAGGGGGTGGGTGACAGGACCTCGGCGGGACACCCCCTTGTGTAGGGGGTGGTCCTCCGGACGGAGACTCCCCTTCCCCACTGGTGTCTGCTACTTCCCGGGCCTTCCTTGACCTGCAGCCCCTCTAAACTGTCAGTGCCTGCAGGTGAGGCCGGGGGGGAGGGGTGGGGAGCCCCGGCCGCCCCGGAACGGATGAGGAGGGGCAGCAAACAGCCGAGCCGGCCCGTGTTCTAGGGGAGCACACCCCGCACGTGGCCCCTGGGGTGGGCGCTGCGGGACGGCCGTGCTGGGGCTCACGGGTACCCGTTCCCACACCGCTCACCAAGCATCTGGTATGGGCCCCGCACTGTTCCCGCCACCAAGGACACGGCAGCGAGCCCAGCCAATACCAGCCCCGTCCTTTGGGGTTGTGTTGTTTAGTGATGGATCCGGATACCAACCACGATAAGTGGTCATGACAGGGGCCCGAGAGAGAAACACAACAGATACGGGCAGGAAGGGGGTTGCCATGCTAGATGGGGAGCCCGCTAGGGCTTCTCCAAGCAGGTGATATTTGGGTAAAGTCCTGAGTGACGTAAGGGAGGAAGTCATGGGGATAATTGGGGGGAGAGCAGCCCCCTCCATATACACAGTGTGTGCAAAGGCCCTGTGGCGGAGCAGCCAGTGTGCTGTAGCGCCACCGCGGAGGCTTGCCGAGGAAGCCGAAGTGAGGCAGGAGGCTGTGTCCCGTGGGCCAGTGCCCAGCGTTGGCCTCACCCCCAGTGACACAGGAGCTGCTGGAGGGCTTTCAGGAGAGGAGTGGGGGGGGTGACATGTTTTTAGGGTCCCCCTGACCTCAGTGGTATGGAGGACAGACTGAGGGTCAGGGTACAAGTGGGGATGCCAGCGGAGAGGTGATGGCAGTGTGGCAGTGATCTTTTGAGAGATGCTGGCCTGGTCAGGGTAGTGACCATGACCTTGGTGGGGCCCTGAGTGTGCTCGGAGAGTGTCTTGAAGGTGGAAGCAAACAGGGTTTGCTGATGGAGACACTGGACGGCACTCAGGGCTCACTCCAAGGTCTTGGCCTGGACCACTGAGGAGAGGGTGGCATTGCTGCCACCTCGAGGGACAGCAGTGCGCCGAAGTGTCTGAGCGGAGGGGGATGAGAGGGCAGCACTTCTCTGCGCAGGAGCCCCTCGCCGGAGAGGGGGGGGGTGGGGTTCCCACAGAGCCCAAACTAGAAATTGCCGCTCTCGGCCAGACCCCGCGTGCTCCACGGACGCGCCCCTCAGCCTGTGAGGCCGGCCCCATTGGCCCCCTTTGAGGCCGAGGCCATTGGGCTGGTAAGGGCCTAGTGGGAGTCTGAACGTGAGCCCTTCCGACTTCGTGGGCTCTGTGGGCCCCAGGGCCTCACACCCTGCGTCCCGAAGCTGAGAACCCAAGCTGGAGTCACGGGGGCTGCTGTGGCCCCCGGGCGGGTCCTGGAGCAGCCCCCGGGGACTCGACTCCCTTGGGTCCCTGTTCTTGGGGGCCCCTGCCCCCACCCCTGTCCTGGGCCTGGACAAAGGGGCTTCTGTCCTGCCAGCCCCTCCCTCACAGAGTGACTGACCCACAAATGGGTTATGTAACCATGGCCCAGACAGGCAGGGGCTTGGCCTCGGTCCGGCTGGACCCGCGCCCACAGGGAGGATGCTGGTGGGCTCCCCTTCTCTGACAGTCAGCTGGTAGAGGCCAGGCCCGGGGAGGCCCGGGAGGAGACCAGGGCCCCAAAGCGGGGGGGGGGCTTGGGCCCCTCAGGCTTCAGGCGGACTGATCCCAGGGCCCAAGTGGGCCGTTGTAGATGTGGTGGCCATGTTTGCGTGGTCACTCAGGGGCGCCAGGCCACTCCCCTGCCTCCCCTTCCTGCCTTGCCAAGTGGGACTCAACCACACAGGCAGGCCCAGGGCTGGGAATGCGGGGAGAATGCACCCTGAAAATGCAGATCTTCCCCCAGAGATACCCCCATTTCCGGGTGTTCCAGCCTTCCCAGGCCACCCCCGGCCCCATCTGGGTCCTGTGGAGAAACAGATTGTGCCGGCTGTCTCCCTCCCGCCATCGGCAGGTGCTTAGCCAGCGTCCCAAGGGAGGGGGCACATGTGCACATGTGTGTGCCCGTGTGGGTGCACAGCTCTGGCTTCCTCCCCGGGGTGGGGGCAGGCTCCGAGCCTCTGGCTCTGTGAACTCGCCAACACCTTAGTTCAGTGGGAAACCAGGGTCCGAAAGCTGGGACCTGGGGCTGCGCGCAGGGGACAGAGTTGAACCAATGAGGAGATGTTTTCTGGCTAAAGACTAAAGATAGCTTTGGCTCTGAGCCTGCCAGGGAGCTCGCCAGCGCCCTCTGCCTGTGCGCAGGCTGCCTGGAGGGGCTGGGCAGCGCCCCCCATCACTGTGTCTTTCCCACCCCTAGAGCTCCTGGGCTCCACCAAGAAGATCAATGTCAACTTCCAGGACCCAGATGGGTGAGTTCTCAGCCAGGGAGATGTCGGGCTGGCACGGGGATCCGGGGGCTTCTGCGGAAGGCCGGGGTGTCCGGGGCCTTGCCTATTCATGCCTGTCGCCTGCCCCAGCTTCTCTGCCTTGCACCACGCGGCCCTGAACGGCAACACGGAATTGATCACCCTGCTGCTGGAGGCCCAGGCTGCCGTGGACATCAAGGACAACAAAGGCAAGGCCTGTCAGGGACCTCAGAGCCAGATCAGGGGGTCAAGGTCAGGGGTGGTGTCTCTAGAGACCTGAACCGTCCCCTGACCAGGTCTCAGCTGGGAGTCTCCAGCTGGGTGGAGGCGGGTTTTCATGGGATCAGTATCCTGCAGGCCTGGGTTGGGTTCCGGGTCAAGGGCTAGCTCCCGACGGGCCTCCGGCCTACTCCTAGGCATGCGGCCACTGCACTACGCAGCCTGGCAGGGCCGGAAGGAGCCCATGAAGCTGGTGCTGAAGGCGGGCTCAGCGGTGAACATCCCATCGGATGAGGGCCACATCCCTCTGCACCTGGCAGCCCAGCACGGTCACTATGATGTGGTAAGGGGTGCCTCCGGGTGGGGGCAAGGGGGCCCGTGGCCGGCCTCGGGTGTGACGGTGCCCCGTGGCCCCGCAGTCTGAGATGCTGCTGCAGCACCAGTCCAATCCGTGCATGGTGGACAACTCGGGGAAGACGCCCCTGGACCTGGCCTGTGAGTTCGGCCGCGTCGGGGTAAGTCTCCCCCGAGAGCCGGGAGGGGCTCCATCTGCCCGCTTCCCTCCCGGGGCGGTGGTGGGGAGACACACCTGCAGCCTCCCGCCCCATGCGCGGGCCCGTTCTCTGACCCCTCCTTCAAGGTGGTCCAGCTGCTTCTGAATAGCAACATGTGTGCGGCCTTGCTGGAGCCCCGGCCGGGGGACGCCACCGACCCCAACGGCACCAGCCCCCTGCACCTGGCTGCCAAGAACGGCCACATTGACATCATCAGGTACGGCCCCGTGGGGGTGGGGGGAGGGAGACCCGGCCATGCTTCCTGCTCCCGGTTTAGTGACAAGGCAGAAGTGGCCAGGGGGGCGTGGGGATGTGCTCAGGCCTCTCGGTGCAGAGGACGCCTCCGGCTGCCCGCAGAAATGATGCACCGGCGGGGTCTGGGCTGTGGCCTCTACAGCACTCAGCCCGGGCTGTGGCCCTGCCACTTGCTGGGCGACCTTGTAGAGACACCTGACCTCCCTGGGACGCAGCTGCACGGCTTCGCACGAGGCCAGCTCCTGCTCCAACGCCCGGTGGCTGTCAGGTCCCGTACTGCCAGGGAGGCAGGGCAGGGCGGGCTCGCCCTTGGGGCCTGGGATGGGGGGCTCCGGCTGTGAGGTGCTGCCTGCTCCCACCCACCCACCTTCCTTCTAGACTCCTCCTCCAAGCCGGCATTGACATAAACCGCCAGACCAAGGCCGGCACGGCCCTGCACGAGGCTGCGCTCTGCGGGAAGACAGAAGTGGTCCGGCTGCTGCTGGATGTGAGTCAGGGGGCCGGGGAGCCGGGCAGGCGGGGGGCTTGGGGGCTCCTGACGGGCCTCACCCTCTGGCACACGCAGAACGGGATTAACGCCCACGTGAGGAACACCTACAGCCAGACGGCCCTGGACATTGTGCACCAGTTCACCACCTCCCAGGCCAGCAAGGAGATCAAACAGCTGCTTCGAGGTGGGCCCAGGGCCGGGATAATGGGCAGGGTGGGGCTGGGTCAGGCCAGCTCGCAGGACTGGGTGGGGGGGGTCTGTCTGCTGTGTCCCCAGAGGCCTCGGCGGCCCTGCAGGTCCGGGCGACCAAGGATTATTGCAACAATTACGACCTGACCAGCCTCAATGTGAAAGCTGGGGACATCATCACGGTAAGGACAGCCCGGGGCTGCGGGAGCAAGGGTGGGCGGGGCCCCGGCCGCAAAGCCCACAGCCTCCTGTGCAGCCACTGGGCGGTCGGGGGCCCCCACCCAGCTGGCCTGTTGGGGTGTCTCCCTGACATGCTACCCCGCATCCTCTGGCCAGGTCCTCGAGCAGCATCCAGACGGCAGGTGGAAAGGTTGTATCCATGACAACCGGACCGGCAACGACAGGGTGGGCTACTTCCCATCCTCCCTGGGCGAGGCCATTGTGAAGAGAGCAGGCAAGTCCCGCCCAGGTCCGGTCTTGGGGGCCCAAAGGAAGCGAATGCACGTGTGTTGGGTGGCGGGGCCACTCCTAGGCTTGGGATCCAGAGCGGGGTCCTGCCAGCTCTCCTCAGCATCCCCACAACAGACATTGTGCACCCGCCACTAGGAATAGATGGTGACCCAGATAGACGCCACTGCTGCTCTCAAGGAACTCACCTCTGGGAAGGGAGGGGGCAGGGGGCAGTGGAGTAAACACACAAACCAGCGTGCTGACTACTGCTGCAGGGAATGTGGACGGAGACCTTCTTAGGGAGGTCAGGGAAGCCCGGGAGAAATGGGAGGGGCTGGCCCCAGGCAGGGCGTCCTGAGAGCAGGATCACATATGCAAAGGCCCTGCGGGAGAAGAGAGCGTAAGGGCCCTGAAGGAAGCTGGCATAGCATGGCTGGTGCCGAGTAAGTAAGAGGGTGCAGGGCGAGGCCACAGGGCATGCACTGTTTTCAGACAGGGGACCAGCGAGAGGGTACCTCCTGGACATTGACAGGTGGGGGGAGGGGTTGGGGGGAGGCAGTTAGGAGGCGTGGCCAGTCTGCCCAGTGTCATTGAGGCTTTTGGGGGCCCCTTCCCCCTCCCTGTTCCCCTGGCAGAGAGGAGGTGTGCCCTCTGCTCCCCCCACCGAGGACCACAGGGCCGCTGGCTGGACAGCCCGGCCTGGGGTCTCCGCCATGTTCACCTGCTCGCAAGCGTACAGGGCGGAATGGGGTCTGCTGAGGTCCTCTCAGCTCCTTGGGGACAGCCAGCCGTAGTGCTGACCTGGGGTCGGGGGCCAGGCCAGGGACACCCCCGCCCCCGTGCTGGGCCTTCGGACCCGTTGGTCCAGGACCCGAGGAGGCTGCTGTCGGCCCGCAGGTTCTCGAGCTGGTACTGAACCAAGCCCCCCCCAGGCGGGCAGCTCACCAGGGCCCTCCGCGCCCCCCGAGGAGATCTGGGTGCTGAGGAAGCCTTTTGCAGGTACATGGCGGGGGGGGCTATGGGAAGCGGGGCAGCGGAACTTCTATAAGGCAGAGGCCGGGCCAGGCAGGGCCAGCACCCACGGAGGGCGCTCCCTCCTGTTGGCAGGCGGGGACCGCAGTGGCAGCCTGGGCAGCGTGGCCGGTGGACGAAGCAGTGGGGGCCACACCCTGCACGCGGGCTCCGAAGGGGTCAAGGTAGGTGGTCAGAGGGACTGGGCTGGGGCGGCCCGGGTGCAGAGTGCCGCTGGCCAGCCATCCCATCTGGGTTGCAGCTCCTGGCGACGGTCCTGTCACAGAAGTCTGTCTCCGAGTCCAGCCCTGGGGACAGCCCCGGCAAGCCTCCAGAGGGCTCCACAGGTAAGAGCCAGGACGGGGCCTGGTGGGCCTGGCGTGGAGGCAGCCCCCGAGCGGCCCTGGCCCCACCGTGCCCTCTGTCTCCAGGTGCAGCCCGGCCCCAGCCCCCGGCGGCCCACGCCGGGCAGGTGTACGGGGAGCAGCCCCCCCGGAAGCTGGAGCCAGCCTCGGAGGGCAAGGTACAGGGCCCGGGCTGGCCGAAGGGAGGGGCTCCTGGGCAGCCTGCATGATCCGGCCACTGTGTGGCAGGCGGCCCTGACAGGCCAGGCCCGTGCTTCTGTCCGTCTGTCAGTCTGTGTGTGTAGCTGTCATCTCTTGCGTGGGTTGTGTGCGCGCGCTAGTGTGTCCTGGCAGTGAGCCACGGGTGTGAGGTGAGCAGGGGACGTGCCTGTGTGTGGGTGGTGACGGTGAGCCGGGCACGTGTGCTTGTGTGTGTGCGTGTAGGAGGGTGTGGGTGTGAGGCGAGACCGTGTGCGTGTGCGTGTGGGGGGCGGTGAGCAGGGACCCGTGTGCCGGGAAGGTGTGTGCAGCTGGCTGTCTCTTCCCCTGCACCTCTGGATAGAGCCCACCTGCCAGGGAGCTCGGGGGCCGCGCTGAGGCCCTGGTCCCGAGCCCCTCACGGGGGGGCCGCACCGCAGGGTGCCCCTGATGCAGGAGCGGGGGGATGGTCAGGGAAGCCCGTGACGCGGATGGCAGCCGGACCCTCTGGCGGAGACTACGGGAGGCGGCCAGAACGCCGGTGGAGTCGCAACGGCGGCATCCGGGACCACACAGCGAGGAGCGGGACCGGTGCCAGGCCGCCCCAGGCCCGGCCACAGGGGCCCGGCGGACGGCAGACCGGGCGGCCGAGCAGAGGAGGAGACGGCGCGGCAGCCAGGGTGCGCGCCCAGTGGCAGGCAGGCGAGCGAGCCTGCAGCGGGTGCCTTGTGTCTTCCAGAGCGCCGAGGCCGTGGGCCAGTGGCTCGCCACGTTCCAGCTGCAACTCTACGCCCCCAACTTCGTCGGCGCTGGCTACGACCTGCCCACCATCAGCCGCATGACCCCAGAGGTGAGCTGCCCCCGGGCCGGCCGCCAGCCATGACCGACACAGACGCCCCCCCCCAGGCCCCCGATAATGGGCCTCTCCTCCACCTAGGACCTCACGGCCATTGGGGTCACCAAGCCAGGTCACCGGAAGAAGATCACTGCAGAGATCAGCGGTCTGAGCATCCCCGACTGGCTGCCTGAGCACAAACCCGTAAGGCTCCCTGCACCCCAGCGGCTGTGCCCACGGCGGTCAGACAGACAGACAGACCGCTTCCCTGGCTGCCGCCCTCACCTGCCCTCTGGGGCTCCAGAGAGAGAAGAGAGGATGGCCTCCGTTTATCTGTCACGGGCACTGGGGCCAGCCTTCCAGGGGCAGGGGTGACAGCCTCCGGGGCACATCAGGGCAAGGGGAGCCTGAAGCGGGAGGGTGCCCCCTCCAGGACGCACTCCTTCAAAGCCCCCTCCGCGCCCAGCAGCCGCCACAGCAGTGCCCGCCGCACGCCTGCCCAGGCGCCAGGGGCCCCCGTGCTGACGGGATGTGCACGCACCCCGACACGTGCACGGGGAGGGTGTGCGCCTACTTCGTGTGCAGACAGCACGCGTGCACCAAACATAGCCGAGGCGCCCGCGGACGGCTGCGTGCACACACCCACGCGCCGCACCGCACGCCAGCCATGTGCACGGCTGGTGCCCACACACACCACGGGCCGTGCTGTCAGTGACAGCCTGTGGTGTGATGGGCTCTGGGTCTCCAGGCCTGGGGCATCCGCGCCGCCCCTCTGCGCCTCACGCTGACCTTGAGGAGAGATCCTGGGGCCCCTGGGGCCCCCAGGGCTGCGGGTTGGTGAAGGGCAGGTTCGTGCTCAGCCCACTCAGTTGGCGGCTCTGGGGTCCTCCCGTGCCCTGCGGGTCTGCTTTGCTCTGTGCACCCAGGGGTGACCGAGCATGCCGCGTGTCGGTGGGTGACACCCAGCGGGAGGGGGGGCGCACAGGGGGAAGTGGTTCAGAGAGCCGCGGTGTGCTTGTGGGGGAAGAACACCATGGGTGGTTACATGCGTGTGTGACGTGGCTGCGTGACGTGTGCCCGGTGAGGGTGTGGAAGTGGCGAGAGGGCGTGAGTGGGACGTGGAGAGTGTCAGTGCCCGTGCATGGCTGGGATGTGCCGTGTGTAGACACGTATCCAGTTGGTGGTGCCGTGTGTCTGTCTGTGATGTGCAAGGTGTGTCCACCCGGGTGCTGTCCCCTCGGCTGCCTTGGCAGGCGAGGAAGCAGGCTCTTCCCCTCCCCCAAATGGTGTCCTGAGGAGAGGGTCACCCCTGTGTGTGTGTGCGTGTGCTCGCACATGCGTGTGCGCTGGCCTTGGGCTCCTACTGAGGTCGTGCTGTCTCCAAGGCTGACACTTCTGGCCTGTCTATCTGTCCTTCTGTCTGTCTGTGCCAGGCTGGCCCGGTGCCCTCACCCCCGAAAGCTCGGACTAGCAAGCAGGGTGTGGACAGCCAGCTCGGGCTGCCCTCCGTGTCCCCTTCTCCACAGGCGAACCTGGCCGTGTGGCTGTCCATGATCGGCCTGGCGCAGTACTACAAGGTGCTGGTTGACAACGGCTATGAGAACATCGACTTCATCACCGACATCACCTGGGAAGACCTGCAGGAGATCGGCATCACGAAGCTGGGTGAGCCCCGGCCCCGCCCCGCCGCCTCCCGGCCCCTGCTGGCGCCCCCCGGCCTGACCTGCCCATGCCCCACGCAGGCCACCAGAAGAAGCTGATGCTGGCAGTGAGGAAACTGGCGGAGCTGCAAAAGGCAGAGTACGCCAAGTTCGAGGGGGGACCCCTGCGCCGAAAGTCCCCGCAGTCGCTCGAGGTGATGGCCATTGAGTCACCTCCCCCGCCCGAGCCTGCCCCGGCTGACTGCCAGTCTCCCAAGATGACCACCTTCCAGGACAGCGAGCTGAGTGGCGAGCTGCAGGCTGCCATGACTGGCCCGGCTGAGGGGCCCGCCACCGCCACCACTGCTGAGAAGCCCTCCAACCACCTGCCCCCCACGCCGAGGGCCTCCGTGCGGCAGGAGCCCGGCCTGGGTGGGCAGGCGCGCCACATGAGCGGCTCTCAGGAGCTGCTGGGGGATGGGCCCCCCGGGCCCGGCAGCCCCATGTCACGGAGCCAGGAGCACCTGCTGGATGAAGGGCCAGCTCCCGGCACCCCATCCAAGGAGACCCGGCCCGGCCGCCACGGCCACAGTGTCAAGCGGGCCAGCGTGCCCCCGGTGCCCGGCAAGCCTCGGCAGATCCTTCCGCCAGGTGCCAGCCACTTCACACCTCCCCAAACGCCCACAAAAGCCCAGCCAGGCTCCCCTCAAGCCCTGGGGGGGCCTCATGGCCCAGCCCCAGCCACAGCGAAGGTGAAGCCCACCCCACAGCTGCTGCCACCGACAGAGCGCCCCATGTCACCCCGTTCGCTGCCTCAGTCACCCACACACCGTGGCTTTGCCTACGTGCTGCCCCAGCCTGTGGAGAGCGACGCGGGGCCAGCGGCTCCGGGGCCCGCACCCGTGGCCGCCCCCCCGCCTGTGCCCACGTTGTGCCTGCCTCCGGAGGCTGACATGGAGCCAGGGCGGCCCAAGAAGCGTGCCCACAGCCTGAATCGCTATGCGGCGTCCGACAGCGAGCCAGAGCGGGACGAGCTGCTGGTGCCAGCCGCCGCGGGGCCCTACGCCACCGTCCAGCGGCGCGTGGGCCGTAGCCACTCGGTGCGGGCGCCCGCCGGAACCGACAAGAACGTCAACCGCAGCCAGTCCTTCGCCGTGCGGCCCCGAAAGAAGGGGCCGCCGCCGCCCCCGCCCAAGCGCTCCAGCTCGGCCATGGCCAGCGCCAACCTGGCAGACGAGCCGGCGCCAGACGTGGAGATGGAAGGGGTTGGGGCAGAGGACGGCCGGCTGGGAGTCCGGGCACAGCGCCGGCGGGCCAGCGACCTGGCTGGCAGTGTGGACACAGGCAGTGCTGGCAGCGTGAAGAGCATCGCGGCCATGCTAGAGCTGTCCTCCATTGGCGGTGGGGGCCGGGCCGCCCGCAGGCCCCCCGAGGGCCACCCCACGCCCCGCCCTGCCAGCCCGGAGCCAGGCCGGGTGGCCACGGTGTTGGCCTCGGTGAAGCACAAGGAAGCCATCGGGCCTGACGGCGAGGTGGTGAACAGGCGCCGCACGCTCAGCGGGCCTGTCACGGGACTTCTGGCCACGGCCCGCCGGGGGCCTGCGGAGTCGGGGGGGCCTGCAGATCACGGCCACGTTGCAGAGGATGGCACCACCCGGCAGCGGCCTCGAGGTCCAGCCAAGGGCGAGGCGAGCGGGGAGGGCCCGCCCCTCGCCAGAGTGGAGGCGAGTGCCACGCTCAAGAGGCGCATCCGAGCCAAGCAGAGCCAGCAGGAGAGCGTCAAGTTCATCCTGACTGAGTCTGACACGGTCAAGCGCCGGCCCAAGGCCAAGGAGCGGGAAGCAGGTCTCGAGCCGCCTCCGCCACTGTCCGTGTACCAGAACGGCACAGGCACCGTGCGCCGCAGACCAACCTCTGAGCAGACTGGGCCCCCCGAGCTGCCCCCACCGCCCCCACCTGCAGAGCCCCCGCCCTCTGACCTGATGCACCTCCCCCCGCTGCCCCCGCCTGACACGGATACCCGGAAGCCAGCCAAGCCGCCTGTCTCTCCCAAGCCCGTGCTGGCTCAGCCCGTTCCCAAGATCCAGGGCTCACCCACACCTGCCTCCAAGAAGGTGCCGCTGCCAGGTCCTGGCAGCCCAGGTAGGTGCAGGGAGCCAGCTGGGGAGGGCCCCCCCAGGGGAGGGCCCCCCCACCTCCCCACTCCATGGTCTGAAGGGTTTTCCTCTTGAATTTGAGGAAGGCCAGGTGGAATGGGGTGGGAAATATCCTCAGACCCTCTCACCCACCCACCTGTTGGACAACACCGCAGACCCCAAAGTGGGAGGAGGGTGGGAGTTCATCCCCTCGCTCTGGGGAGGAAGCATAGAAACCCATGGATAACAGCACCTTTTGGAGGGAAGACAGGTGCACGATGCTGGGCCACGGAGGACTCTGGGAAGTTTGAGAGTCCAGGCTTGAGAGTGACCCCAGCACTGGAGAGAGGGGGCAGGCTTCCAAGCAGAAGGATCAGAGGTGCAAAGGCCCTGTGGTATTCAAGCAACCCAAGGGCCAGTGGCTGTGACAGGCCACGCCTGAAGGGGGTTGGGGGGGTGGAGGGAGAAGGGTCTGGAAGCCCGTGACCTGAGCAGAAATGCATAGGGAAAGGAGCCCCCTGACGGCTGCAAGGAGCCTGGGGTCCGAGGGCCAGCGTGGGTGCCGGGGCTGCGTCTCCGTTCTCGAGGGCGAGGCAGGGCGCCGCGGCAGGGCTCTCCCGCCCCCGGTGCGAGTCTCCTCCTCCCCGCAGAGGTGAAGCGCGCCCACGGCACGCCGCCGCCCGTGTCTCCCAAGCCGCCGCCGCCGCCCACGGCGCCCAAGCCGGCCAAGGCCGCGGCGGGGTTGCAGTCGGGCAGTGCCACCCCGTCGCCCGCGCCCTCGCCGGCTCGCCAGCCGCCCGCCGCCCTCGCTAAGCCAGCCAGCACGCCGCCCTCGCTGAGCGCCAGCCCCGCCAAGCCCCCGTCCCCCGGCGCGTCCGCGCTGCACGTGCCCGCCAAGCCGCCGCGCGCCGCCGCCGCCGCCGCCGCCGCCACCGCCGCCACCGCTGGGCCGCCCGCCGCGCCCGACGGCGTCTCGCCGGGAGACAGCGCCCGGCAGAAGCTGGAGGAGACGAGCGCGTGCCTGGCGGCCGCGCTGCAAGCCGTAGAGGAGAAAATCCGGCAGGAGGACGCGCAGGGCGCGCGGTAGGTGGGGGTCCGCGCGCGCTCCGGGGCGGGGCGTGCCAGGCGGGGCTCGGGGCAGCCGGGGCTCGGTCGAGTCGTTGGGCGCTGGGGGCGGAGGGGTTTCGCGTCGTGCGGGGCAGGAACCGGGACAGCGGGGGCGGGGTCGCGCCGGGCTGAGGAGCCGAGGCAGGGGCGGGTTGTGAGGGGCGGGCCCGGGACAGCGGGGGCGGAGCTGGGGCGGCGGGGGCGGGGCCGAGGGCGGGGCGTGAGGGGCCGGGTCGGGGGCCGGGTCGGGGGCCGGGCCGGGTGTCCCGCGCCGGCCCCGCCCGCTCACGCCGCGGCCGCCCCCAGCCCCTCCTCGGCGGAGGAGAAGAGCACAGGCAGCATACTGGACGACATAGGCAGCATGTTCGACGACCTGGCCGACCAGCTGGACGCCATGCTGGAGTGACGCGGCTGCTCATGTCGGGCCCGCCCGCGCCGCCCGGGGCCCAGCCCGCACACTGACCTTTACCTCAGGGTGGGCACCTCCGGGCGCAGCGCGAGCGGGCAGGGCGGAGGGCCGACGGGAGCCAGGCGGGCAGGGGCAGGCCCTGCTGCCCATCCCCTGCACAAGCACAAGTCCTGCCCCCTGGGCCCAGGCCGGACGGGACGGCCTGGAGGACTGCCTGGCCAGGGGACCCGAGGGCTCTAAGTAAATGCTGCTGCCCGGCGGGTGCCCGTCCCTGTCTGCTGCTCCCTGTGCAATAACTGCTGGGCCACCTGCCCACCCGCGCCAGGCTCCGCCTGCTGCGGTGAGGAGGGGCAGCCCCTGGCCCCCTGCCCTGAGGCCAGGCTGGGTCTGCCCTGGGAGGCAGTGGGAGGCCGATGGCCGCTTTGGCCCCCTCCCCAATCTGTGGCAGAGCACAGGCCTATGCCCAGCACAGAACTGCCCATTGGGGACTTCTGCCGGCCGCTCCAGCGCAGCACAAGGGGCTGGGGCTGGGGGCCGGGATCACGCCCCCTGCCCCACTGTACCCCCCAGAATATAAGCTATCGAGAGTATTAATTTATTGGGAATGAGCTGAGGCAGATTTCCCCAGAGAAACAAAAAGGTATAACTTTAACAAATATATATTTAAAGAAAGAAAAAATATTATTGATTCTATAGAAAACCATTTACCAACTATAAGGACACTGAAGTCTAGCTCAAGACAAAAGCTGTTAGAGGCCCTGGCTGTCTGTCTGTCCATCCTTCCCTCCCTCTGTCTAGGACACCTGGCCCAGTAGCACAAACAAGAGGCCAGGGTCCGGGAGGGTCCGTGCTCCGCTAGGGCCTCCCCTCTCTCCCCTAACTTCTCCGCGTCTGAAGAACTTGAAGGATGTGCCTTGCTCGCCGCCGGGCTGTGTCCCCCACACCGTGGAGCCGGTGGGGAGGGGCTCCCTGCTCTCCCAGGGTGCTGGTGTGAGGTGCGCCGGGGCCTCGGGGGAGCTGTGCGTGCAGTGTGGGCGCGCCAGCTGGGTGAGCTCGGTGGGTGCAGGGCGTGCATGCCAGGCTGCGTGTGGCGTGTGTGAGGGTGTGCCCGACCCTCCCTCCCTCAGGGCTCCTCGCTGGCCCCGTACAGACAGCCTGCCCTCCCCCACCTGAGTTCCCATGGACGCTTCTGCTCATGGTCCAAGGCTGTGTCGTGTGGTCGTTCTTGCCCTCCCTCTCTCTTCCTCTCTCTCCCCTTTCCAAAAAGTACTGACTGGCCTCCTCTATTGTGTTTGCTGATCCACATGTGTTGGGCACAACTTTGACATTTCTTAAAAAAAAAAAACAAAAAACAATTTAAAAACGCCGAAAACCAGCGGTTGTCATGCGGGCGGGCGGAAGGGGTCATCCAAGGTGGCATCTGAGCGTGTGGGCCCTTTCCAGCTGGCGTGCCCTGAGACTTCCCCAGGTGGGTGCGCCTGGCCCCTCTTCAACGGGCGGCCCAGGCAGGGGCTCCAGCAAGTGGGGAGGGGGGTTCTGGGGGTTCTGGGCAGGGAGCTACTGTCAGCTGCCAATAAACAGCAGAAAACAGAGCTGCCTGGCGCACTTCTTGGGGACGTGGGTTGGGGAGAATGGGGGTCTAGCTTGCTCCTGCCAGGGAAGGCAAGTCACCAAGAGGGCCACATGCTGGAGCTGACAGGAGGAGCCTTTCTGCGGCTCCTCCCCAGCCTCCCTCTCCCTCCCCCGCGACCCCCAGCCCGGCTGCGGGTGCCTGAGCACAACGGCATTCCGGGGCGGCCCTCCCGTCATCCCAAGGACTAGCCCCACTCACGGCCACGGTCTGTGCAGCTTTTATTTCAATCAAGAAGTAATCAAATCTATATACAGTCTAAAAACAGTAGAAAAGGTGAGTAAAAAGGCCCACAGTCCATCTGGGGTGGGGATGGAGGGTGGGCCGGGCGAGCATCGTACCTGGCACCCAGTGGGAGGGGCTGGGCACTGTCCTGGCAGCGACGATCACAGGACCAAGCAGAGGGAGGCTCGCTGGGCACAGGGTGGGGAGGGCACTGCCTGGCCATCTGAGCCACCCTGCCTGCCTGCCTGTCCCCGCGGGGAAGGCAGTGAGCGCCCCTTGAGACCCCTCATGCGGCCAGCCTGGTTTGGCCAGGCCTAGGGAGGCCCCGGGGAAAGCCGACACTGGTCTGGGTTCTGTTAGCAAGTCCAGACCTGCGGAGAAACGGCTCTGTTTCAGCCACCCCTCTGGCCACGCTGCCCCCACACCGCCTGCCGTCCACACCTGCCCTCTGCTCCTCGCTCCCTGCCCCTGGCTCCACACATGCAGCCCCTTTGGAAGCCCTGAGCTGAGGCACTGACCTTCACAGTGCTGTCCACAGCCCCCGAGAAGAGCCGGCCCCGGGACACGGCCAGCGCGGTCACACTGCCCTGGTGGCGCAGCAGGGTCTGCGTGCAGATCATGTTGTCCATGCTCCAGACCTGGGGGCACACGGGACATGAAGGCCGGGCGCCCGGGCCCGACTGCCCGCCGAGAGCCTCCCGCCGTCACTAGACCGACACGCACCCTGAGAGACCGGTCATAGGACGCGCTGAAGACTTTGGTCTGGTCCGGCGTGGAGATGACCGCCAGGGCGTACACGGTGCCGACGTGGCCCGTCAGGGTCCGCACCTGCTCCTTGGATTCAATGTCCCACACCTGAGAAAGTGGCACAGCCAGGTCAGAGCCGTGGCTCCAGGGAGGACGGGGGCCCGGAGGCAGGCCCTGCCCCTCGGTGCCCGCCTTACGTGGATGAGGTTCTCGTAGGTGCCACAGACGATGTGGTGATTCGTCACAGCGATAGAGTAGACGCTGCCGCCAGATGTCTGCAGGACGTGGATGCAGTCGAGGGTCCGGATGTCCCAGATCTACAGACAAGCTCAAGCCGGTCAATCCCAGGCCAGGCACCTCACCCTCAGGGGCTCTGGGGGTTTGGACCCCAACCAGCCCACCCGTCACCCAGGATGTGTGTCAGGGCGTCCCCACCCTGGCGGCAGCACAGGCAGAGCCCCCAGGGGCCGGCGAGGCCGAGAGTCTCCCCTCCTCGAAGTGCGTGTGGCCGCACCTTGATTGTCTGGTAGGAGCCGCTGTACAGGTAGCTCTGGGCGGCCACCAGCGCCCGCACCCAGTGGTTGAGGCCCGTGAGCTCCTTCTTCAGCTTCAGTTCGGTGCCCACGATATCCCAGACCTGCAAGGACAGCCATTAGTGCGGGCTGGGGCGTGGGCATCCGGCGGCCCGACGCCCCCTGCGTGCCCACGGGAGGCCCGGCCTGACCTTGATGGCCTTTAGGGAGCCGCTGAAGAGCATGTTGTGTGAGGAGACCAGCGTGCACACGGGGTTGTCGTGGGCCCGGATCGTGTTCACCTTCTGCAGGTTCTGGATGTCCCACACCTGGAGGCAAGCCCCACAGGGAGCCTCAGGCCGCGGGCCGCATGCATGCCCGGGGCCCCGGAAGCTGGGGGGGAGGTTCCCGGAAGCAGAGCGGCCCCGGCCCCGCCCCCCGAGAGCACGCCCCACTCACGATGATGGTGCAGTCCGCCGAGCCGCTGTACAGCTTGCACCTGCGGGAGCGGAGCCGCGGGCTCAGGGCGGGAGGAGCCGCCCTCCTCGCCCGTGCGGCCGCCAGGAAGCCGCCAGGGACCCCGAGCCCTCGGCCTTCCTGTCCCGGCGCGGGAACCTCGGGGGGTGGAAGCCTGACCCCTGCCGCCTGCCTGGCAAGCGTCCCCCAGGGAGCTGCCAGGTTAACTACCCTGAGGGTGCTGCCGACGGCCACGCTGCTGTGGGCTGGGAGCGCATCTCCCTCTCCCTCTCACGCCCACGACCAAGTCTCATGACACAAGACAGGAGGGAAGGTGGAGAAGCGGCTACCCTGCGAGTGAGGGGGTCCCCGGGCCAGCGACTCTGGGGTCCTGGCCCTGAGGCTCTGGCTACAGGCCAGCGAGTGGTGGCTGAGCTCCCACCGCCCCGAGGCGCCCCAGCGCCGGGGTCACACGCTGTAAACGGACGTCTTCAGACAGGGAGGCCCCGGTGCCACTGCCCAGCCATCTGGCCCTGCTCAAGGAGGAGGGTGCCCCGCAGGAAGGATCGACTCAGCCACCTGCACAGAGCTCACGGCCCGTCGGGGGCAGCACAGCATCTCCCGTCCCCGGCTCCACATGGCCACCACGGGTGCCCTCACTCACCCCTGGATACAGAGTGCCAGCACAATGCCGTCATGGCCTTCGAGCGTCTTCTGGCACTTGTAGGTGGTACACGTATCCCACACCTACAGAGGCCACGGTCAGGGTGCGTCCCAGCAGGGTTGGCCCAATGCCCGAGGCAGCAGGATGGGAATAAAGAGGGAAGGCGAGTGCAGGCAGCCCAGAGCGGGTGCAGCTTGGCAGGCAGTGCCCACCGCCCACCCCACCAGGCTGTGGACCCCTCCCCTGGGCAAGAGCCCGCTCACCTTGATGGTCTTGTCAGAGGAACCACTGAAGAGCAGGTCCCCCATGGAGTAGACACAGAGACACCAGACGGGGCCCTGGTGGCCCACGAAGGTTCCTTTGCACTTGAAGATCTGTTGCGGGTCATAGGCTGTGGAGATGGGAGGAGCTGGTGAGGGCCCGGGGGCGCCCCAGGGCAGCAGAGGGGGCGGCGGCAGGCCCGTACTCACATCCGAGGATGCCCGTGTTCAGCCGCGCGTTGATGTGGGACAGCTCGTCCTGCCAAGATCAAGGGTAGAGGGCACGCTGGCTGTGGTTCCGAAGTCCTCCGCCCCCACGCAGTGGCAGCCGCCTTCCCCAGCACAGACACCTGAACCCCGGGGGCGGGGGAGCGACCCTCCTTCTGGAACCCAGGCTGAGGGGCAGTCCTGCACCCCCCCACCCCTGCAAGGGGCCCCACGTCCTGCTCACATTCAACATGGATGCATCCCTCCGGAACTCCATGAGGTCCTCACTGAGCTTGCTCTGGTTTTCGTCTAGGACATCTGAGTGGCAAGGAGGAGGGTGTCAGGGACCGGGAAGAGGGGCCCCCCGCACCCCTGCCTCTCTGGGCGGTGCCCTCACCGAACTTGAGCTCCAGGCTCTTCTCCAGCTGGTCAATCTTCTCCGAGAGCTTGCCCAGCATGGAGCGCAGGAAGGCGATCTCCTGGTCCTTCTGGGCCAGCGCCACGTGCAT
>PISW01004902.1:81085-149674 GCA_004023785.1 Mungos mungo
GCCCGCCCACCCATCCTGCTCCCACTCAGCACCCAGCAGGCCGCTTTGGACAGAAACCGAGTCCTTCTGCACCCGCGTGAAGCTCTTGAAGGGCTCCTCCACGCCCTTCGACAGCCTCCCAGCGCCTGCCGCACCCTCCCACCGCCACCCCTGCTCTCCACCCCACTCATGCCCGTCCAGCTGCCCTAAGCCCTCACGCTGGTCTTTGGCTCGCACCTACACAGGCGTCAGTTCCCAGGGCCCACCTTCCCTGGCCTCCCAGCCCCCTGGCCACTCCGACCCCTCTGCGTTCCTGTGGGCTCAGGTCCCTGCTTCACGGCACCTGTACCTCAGTTTGTAACTACACAGCCGGTGGTGCGGCTCCTGCCAAGGTTGGTCTCCCCAGGACCTTGGCTGGCTCCCCAGCGCCCAACACACAAGCGGATCTCAACAGGGTTCGCTGAAGGAGGGACTGTGAATGCCAGCCCGGAGGCCCTGCCCGCCCGCCCAGAGCAGCCCGGCATGCCCACCCCGCCCACTCACCCGTACTTGGAGTGGGGACACTTGATGTGCTCACACTCCTTGAGGTGGGCCTCCAGGTTCATCTTGAGGAGGGGCGGGCAGCTGGGGTTGTTGGGGCACCGCACAGGCCTGTAGTCACAGCTGCCCTCGTGTTCCCTTTGGGAGGGGGGCGTGAGTTGCCGAGGCACGGGCTCTCAGCACCCCCGGGCGGTGGGCTGAGTCCCCAAGCCACCGGTTGGTTCTGGGCACCTCTGGGAGGCGGGGCCCGGGGCCCAGGAGACCACTTACTTCCGAGCGCTGAGCTTGATGGTGAAGGGGCACCCCCGGGGGTCCACCTCAAAGGTGGCGGGCTTCCCGGCCCCCGCCGCCCGGCAGCCGTGCCTGCAGTGGACGAACAGCTCCCCGATCTGCTCGGCCACCGCGATGTTGTTCACCACCACCGTCAGCTTGGCATGGTCCACGGGGCACTTCTCTGCAGGGGAGGGCGTGCTGACCCCACCGTCCACCCGGCCGTCCCCTGGTGAGTCCCCGTGTGGCAGGTGCGAACACACTCCCCTCCCCAGGCTGGCTGCCCTGGGCCTCTGTCTGGGCCCCGATGCACCCATCTACCAGCCCCACTGACGTGCCTGAAGTAGGACGGAGGCACGGCTGGACAACCAAGGGTGACTAAAGACCTCTGGGCTGACTCGGGAGTCTGGGACAGGGCAGGGGGAGCTGGGGCAGAGCCCGGAAGGAACTAGCCCTGGGCCCAGGCGCCTGGGCCGGAGAGGGTGAGGTGGGCAGCCCAGTGGCGAGGGCACGCTTGCTGGAGACAGCTGGTGCCGAGGCCGGATGGCCAGAGCTGTGGGTCTCACCGCTTTGCCCGTCGAGATCTGGAGCCCGGCCCGAGCACCCCATGGCAAAGATGCTGGGGGCAGGACTAGGGAGAAGCCACCATGTGCCGGGGGCATAATCAGTGCTGGGGCTGGGCTGGGACCTCTCCCGAGGGACCCCTCCCAAGCGGGGGAATGAGGTGGCCAGAGCTGGGTGTGGGGGCGGGGGCCCTACCTGACTTCAAGGCGCATCTTCGACAGAACGTGTGCTGTGGAGACAACGAGTGGGCTCGGGGCCTGGCCACAGAGCCGCCTTGCCCCGTGCCCACACCGGGGGCGGCCGCCGGGCGGCCGTGTCAGGAGGGGACGGGTGGCCTCACCCCGCACGTGGTGATCACGGGGTCCTTGAACACGCCGCAGCACAGCTGACAGCAGAGCTTCACCGAGGGCTGCTCAGCGAACACCAGCGGCTCCTGGGACGGGGCAGGGCAGTGTGAGGGTGCCCGGATGCGGGGGGCCTGAGCGTGACGGGTCCGAAGCAGGGAAGGCCCCCCAGCCGCGCCCTTGGCCGTGGGTGCCTGCTCTCCAGCAGTGATGGAGACCAGAAGACCCCACACGGTCGCCGCCCTCACTCCCCAAACCGGGTGCCGGGGGGCCCCTGGGACTGAGAAGGGGGAAGAGCGCACGTGGGGGAGGAGGCCGGCCCCCCCCCCCCCAACCCGGGGCCGCCTGCCAGGCGGACACACCTACCGGCTCCTCCTCCTCCTCAGGCAGCGAGAACGTGGAGCGCAGGGACATGCTGGACTCCGAGTGCAGGGAGCGGACGGAGATGGCCGAGTCGGAGCGGCGTGGGGTGCTGATGGGGGGCTGCGGCGCACGGGGACAGGCAGCCCGTCAGCCGCCGGGGAGGCCAGGGGCCCCTCCGCCCGCAGGGCTGCCGCGTGTGCCCGGGGAGCCGACGGGGCGCCCAGGCCCCTGCCGGCCCAGCGGTCCCGGCCCTGTGGCTGGGCCACCCGCTCACGTCTGCCAGCTTTCTTTGTGTAAATGGAGAGACTTCCTGCTATTCAATTCCAGGAGGACGCGCTCGCCTGGTCTGCTTCCTGCTTCCCGTGAGGGAATGTGGGCTGCACACGGGCACCTCCGTCAGCCGGGGCACGGCCGGAGGAAGAGAAGGCCGGCAGAGGCCTGGGGGCTCGGCTGGCTTCCCTGGCTGGGGACATGAGGCTGGGCCACTGAGGCTCCCAGGGACATCCTCACTGAACCCTGGCCAAGATTCTCGGAGGGAGGAGAGCCATGGGAGCCTGCCTCAGTCTCAGTCACTGAAGATGAGGGTCTGGGGAGCCCTGTGGGGGGAACTGTCTCCCCCCCACTGGCCTAGAACGTTCCAGTAAAGATCCTGTAAGAGCCACTGCTCCCCCCCCCCCAGCCCACAGGCCTCCTCCTGGTCCCTGCCACTCTGGGGAAAATCCCCTCCCCAGCAGCCATGGGTGAGTCACAGGTCATGGAGGCTGAGGCAGGCGGAGCCCGAGGGAGTGGGGTGCGGTGCGTCTGCTTTCTCCCTAGAGAAGGCCTAGTGCGGCACATGGCACACAGAGCTGTCTAGTAATTGGAAACACTGTTTTTCTTCGTATTAAATAGGAAACGAAGGCCTAGCAGCCGAGCAGGTGAAGACTTGGGAGGACAGGAGGACCGGCTGGAGTCCGCGGGCCGCCACACCAGCGAGACTCCCGACACTCCGTGAGGGAACGCGGGGAGCAAGGCTCGGCTGGAGGTGAGCAGCGGGAGGGCCCGAGCCTCTCCCTTGGCCAGGGCGGGTCCTTGCTTCCCATAGGCCCAGAGCCCAGCGACACGGGCCAGCGGCCAGGCAGCCATGTGACCCTGGCCGCATGGCCTAGGCCCTGCCAGCCAGCCCCGATGCCACCCCAGCCCCCTCCTCACGCCACGCAGCTGGCGGCAGGAGGCGGTCTGCTCTCCCGTCAGCACAGCCCTCGCAGGCCTGTCGCCCCCCAGCTCGGGCCGCCCTCCTTCCGGCCACCTGCTCACCATCCACCCGCCTACCCACCCTCTCGTCTGTACGGAGCTGAACGCACTTCAGCCCAGCTCGCGGGCTCTGTGCCCTCCGGCCCCACTGCTCCCTCCTCCTCATCGAAGTGCGGCCCCGGTGTAGGCCTCGCGTGGTCAAGACACGCCCACCCTCTGCCTCACCAGCCCACCGGACCCAGCAGACCTTAGCTCATGCCTCAAGGCGGAGCCTCCCCTTCAGCTACGCCTGGGACCTGGCCCTGGGGAAGGAGGCACGGCCGGAGGGCACGGCCGGAGGCCGTGGGGAGGAGTGACCCCGGCACAGACCTACCATGCTATCCTCCTCGTCCCGCGGGGAGTAGGCGAGGGTGCTGGAAGAGGACGGGGTCCTGCGGTGCTGTTTGTACGTGCTGGTCCCGTCGGCTGCAAGAAGAGAGGGCAGGGATGCCAGGAGCGTGGTCCAGAGGGGCCCGCCTGGCCTGCTGTGGGGGCAAGTGGGCTCCCTGCGGGGGACGGGCCTGGTGGGGGTGGGGGCTGGGCTAGACAGGGGGCTAACCCCCTCTGGGAAGTCTCCTGTCCCCGCCTACTCCCATGGCCTCCTTCTCGATCTGAGGGCCACTTGGCTGGGGCTGGGCTCGTGGGCAGCTGGGAACCACCCTGCTCCCAGCAGGGGCCTGAGCGGGCAAGGGCCAGAGCGCAAGCCGGCGTGAACCCTGGAGCCCCCCGAGCCCTGTGCCCTCAGCCCCCTCCAGGGCCAGGGGCCAGGCGGGCTCAGGGGGCCCCCCCGGGCCTGTCTTCTGTGCCTGGAGCGCTGGAGCCCTCGACAGTCACACTCCCAAGGCTGGCTGGAGAGGGGCAGGAGGATCGCCTGTCTCTCCAAGGTGCCAGCACCCAGCCTGACCCTGGGGCTGCCCTGCGCCCAGCTGAGGCAAGAGGCCAACGTCTGAGTGATTAACGTGGGGGCTGCTTGGCAGGAGGCGCGGTGTCTTTTTGGCCCTGATGGGGGGCGGGTCCTCTGATGTCCTCAGGGCCCAGAGGAGGAAACAGGGACAGAAGCCTGCGGCCCCGGGGCTGCTGTGTGGTGGGGACCGACAGGCAGCCCGCTGTTTGGGTCCACTTGTCTCCCACTGCTCCCCTGGCCGGAACCTGGAACCACCTCGGGCCTCCGCAAGCCTGCTCTGGGGAGGGCGCTGGTTGGGAGGCCATTTGGCAGCCAGAAGCCCTGGTGTGGCCGCCACCGGCCTCAGGCGCCACCCAAACCCCAAAGGCCTGGGTCCCTGGTTCAGGCTTTAAGCAGCTGCCCTGTGACTGGGCCTCAGTTTCCCTATCTGTGAGAGGGGCCAGGTAAGGTGACTGTTCATGCCCAGCTCTGACCCATTCCCGCCACTAAGGGGGTTGCTGGGTGGGGGGAGAGCGGGACTCCTGTCACTGTCTGCCCTGGGGGCACGGGACTGCCATGACCGGGGACCCCTGCAGCTTCTACGGGTGGACGAGGCGTCGAGGAGCAGTGACCTGGGTGCTCGGATTAGGGGAGGACAGAACATCTAAGAAGGAAAAGGGGCACTTTCAGAGCCTCTGACTGGGCCACCCTGGGGCAAAGAGGGGCCACTGTGAGCACGTGTGTGCAGTGGTCCTGTGGCCTCACTGCCAAGTGCATCTAGAGGGAGTCCCGGAAAAGCAATTAAAAACCAGCTCCACCTCCGAGGAGCAGAGTTCCAAAAAGGCACCCCCAGCCCTGACAAGAGAGGCCACACTCGGGGAAGGAGGCGGTGCCCCGGGCTGGACCTGGGCTGGAGAAAGGACCCCGTGAGTACTTCTTAGCACCTACATGTGCCCGGCGTGGCCCCCAGTCCTGGCCTTTCAGAGGCTGCTAGGAGTCTGGGGCCACTAGCACTAGGGACAGGGATGCCTGGGGGTGCCGGGGAAGGTGGGACGGCCCCTCCCCCCCCACCGAGAGGTAACAGGTGAGCCCCAGGACAGAAGGGCTGGGAGGCCCGGGAGGAGGAGAAGGATGCGGGAGCAGAGGCGGGGTGGTGGGGGTGGGGGCAGGCAGCCTGGGGCCGAACCGCCTGCTCTCCGACACCGATGTCCCCTCCTGCCCCACCAGGACGTGCCCCGAGGACTCCAGTGGGAGTAATGGATGCCCAGACTCTGCCCGGCCCGCACTGGCCTGGGCTCACGGGCTGGCTCACCTTTTGTGATGGTGGTGACAGCTGAAAAGGCGGGCCCAAAGGTTGTTTCCATCCTGGTCTGGACAGAGAACAGATGAGACTTGGCACTGGCCCCCAGTGAGGACGCGTACACACACACACACACACACACGTGGACGTGCACCGAACGCTTTTGCACCACGGTGGTCACGTGCACCAGTGCACGTACATGGACACACGCGGCACAGGTCCTCCAGGTATGGAGGGGACGGCTCTGGAGGTCCTGTGGGGATCCCGGGTACACAGGGTGGGCACAACGGGGAGACCCTGCCCCGTGAGGTACCCTCTTACCCCGGCTGTGACGTCTGGAGTGGGGAGGTCGGTGGGGCCCCCGGAGAAGCGGCTGTAGCGGGCGCTCTTGCCCGAGCTCATGCTCTAGAGAAGCATCTAGGGCCCACGGGCAGCATCTCCTGAGGGGGGAGCATGATAGTGGGGGTGGTGGCCCAGACTGGCCAGGTGGCCGGCGCTGACCCACCCCAGGCACACTCTGGCCTCTCCCCCACCAGTACCAACAAGGGCGGGTCCGTGCGAGCAAAGTCTCTTCCCCTCCCTCCCATTCCAGGTGTGCACAGGCCCAAGGAAGGGAGGAGGCCCTGGGGGCAGGCAGGCAGCTGGCACTCAGCTCTACCCTTCTTCAAGGCCCAGCCTTTTGGAAGAGCCACCAGCTCCCCCCCAGAGGCGGTAGAGCCCCCTCTGTGCTCTGCCTGGCCCTCCGGGTCTGAGGGCAAGTGCCCCTGGAGCCAAGGCCAGGCCGTGATGTGGCACACAGGGCGGGATCAAGCCATTGCCTGTTTCCTGCCAGGGCAGGTGCAGTCAGGCCCTGACAGTCCGGATCGAAGGACGCTGGCCACACCCCAGACAAGCTGTCGGTGACGTACCTGGGGCCCAGCCTCTCTCAGCCTCCTCACACAGACATCGCCGCTTTGGGGCAGGGGGAGAAGAAAGCCCTGATTCCAGACCTGGGGCAGGTCTCCCACCCTGGAAACGGGACGCCTCCTTGCTCCCCAGCTGCTGACTCAGGACTCACAGGGCAGAGGTGTGGGGAGAAGGCACCGTGGGAATCATCCTGGCCTTCCGGGCATTACCCACCCAAGTCAAGGGCCCTGACCATCAGAGAGGAAAGGGACCAGCCCGCAGCCCCGATCGCGGAGAGTCTAGGGAAAGCCGCTCCACTGCCAGGCTATGCCCGCCGTCCCGGGGCCCCTCCCGGGGTCAGCGTCCACAGCAGGGTCCGTGCCCCATCTCCTGCCACGAGGCCCCAGCTTCAAGCCGGGCTCCCCACGAGGAGGAGCGCATGTGAGCTCTCTGCCCAGGAGACCCCTGGCCGGGGCCCTGGGAGGCCACACCGCGGGCCTCCGGAGCTAGGGGAGCGAGTGTCGGGGGTTCCCAGGGAGGCCGCACGGCTCGCTCCCACGGGGTGCAGGCCGGGGCCCAGCCTGTGGTCTGAAGGCCCCGCAGGACTGAGGAGGGGGCTCCAGGTGGAAGGGCCGCCGAGCCACCTGGCCGTGTCTGCCTCACACACACCGCAGCCACGCGGCGCTCCTCCAGGCCAGCCTAGGGGCTGCAGCGAGGGGCCTGCTCCCGAGCCTCGTGTCCCCACACCGTGCTGCTGACGTGCTACCCGTCACGGCCCGCCGTCTCCTCTCTCCCACCCGCCCCTTTGAATGCCACCTGCAATGGCACCCCCCCAGTCTTCCAGGCTCAGGCCTCAGTGGGGTGGCTGTCAGTCCCCACACTTGGCCCTGCCACCCATGCTCTCAGTGCCCTATGGGTTCCAGCTAGACAGGAGCAGGGGAGGGGCCCCAAGACGTTGGCCAAAGCCTCCCCCTCCTGCCCACCACTCCCCCTGCTGTGACCCCAGATCAGGCTCTCTAGGGGCTTGCCCCCATGGGGGAGAGGCAGGGGCTCCTGAGAGTGGGCAGTATCAGGCCAATGGCAGAGGTGTGACGGGGGCGGGTCCCCAAGCCCCACCTCCAGGGCCGCCGCTGGCCTCCATGCTAAGGAAATCTTGGGGCCACCCTGCGTGGAGTTAAGGACACCCCAGCTGGGGTGAGGCCCAGAAAGCTCAGACTTACGAGCTCCAGGACTCACCTTGTGGGAAACCCAAGGTCAGCTCCGGCCTCGGCACCATGGGGCGCGCCAAGAGGAGGCTGGGGGTGAGTCTCGGGGAGGTGGCCGGCCCACACTGACCTGGATTTTACAATCCATCTGCTCCCTCTGCGGCAAGCTCCCGAGGCCCAGAGGCCGGCTGATGGCTCCAGTGAGCGGGTCCCGTGGTCCAGGCAGCCAGGACCCCAGCAGGGACTCCCCCCCAGGACGGCGGCCAGCCCGCCAGCCCCCGGGGGGCCTGTGTGCCTACTGCTCAGCCAGAGGGAGCAGGCGTCTGGCTCTCCCTCACTCCTGAGTGAAGTAAACAGAAAGGCACGCAGGGCAACATGCAAATCTGCTGGAAAGTCCCCTGACGGCCAACAGCAGCCAGGCCGACAGACACACAAGCCGGGGAGGGAGGAGGGGGGGTGTACAGACTGGCCAGAGTGCAAAGCGGAACCAGGGAAGGAGCGAACTGCCTCCCCGTTTACACGGGTTGGCATGCAGCCCCAGCCAGGGGCCCGAGGAGGGCAGGACCCTGGCTGCAGGCCACAGCCTCCCCCCCAGCCATGCACCCCAAGATCACAACGATCAGGTCCTAACCCTAAGCATCCTAGAATTGAGCAAGAAGCCGTGAGCCTTCCGCCGCGCCCCCCCAGGGGCTGCATTTTGCAATAACAGCCTGCGCTCGTGTCCCCTAGCTCTGTGGGCCCAAGCCCCGGAACCAACAGTGCAGCTGCCCACTCCCCCACCCTGCTGGGCCCAGCTGTCCGGGGGGTGTGCCCCCGCCCCCCAGGGGTAGGCCTCTTCACCACCCTGCATCAGGCCTGTAAGCAGGCGGACAGGGACTTGTCGATTAGACGACTGGACGCTGCCAAAGTGGGAAAAGCTGTGGGCTGGGCTTGCCAGGCACAGCTGGGGGGTTGTGTGTGAGACAAGACCCCCCCCAGCTCCCCTCCCCAGCTGAGTCTCCCCACCCCGCCTGCTCCAGGAGCCTCGGCAGAGACCAGGCGAGGGACCCAAGGATCCTATCCCTAAAAGAGACACGACCGCATGCGGGTCCTGGTAAACAGGAGGCTGTCTGCTTCAGGTAAGGCTGGTGGGAGTGGTACCCGGGGTGTCCGGGGTCAGTGCAAGAGCAGCCCCCCTGCTTGAGCCAAGGCTCAGGATCTCTGTCCACGCATGTCCATGTCCAAAGGGCTCCTGGGGCCCCAAGGCACACTTCCTGCCCAACAAGGAAATGGAGACCCGCCTATAATGCCCCAGCCCCTCTTCAGGAAAGCCCTCACCGGCCCCGTTCTCCAGGCAGCCCGCACCAGAGGGTGGGCCAGCTCCCTTGGGAACCCCTCCCTGCCCCTTCCCCTGGACGAAGGCCAGTAGGATCTGCTAGGCCCTCACCCTCGGGAACGTGGGACACAGCCCCCGCCCCCACTGTGTTCCCGGGGGTGGCAGCCGGAGGAGTGGGGGGGAGGGGCAGCAGCAGGTCTTCAAGGGCCAAGCCCCTCCTTGAGGAGGCTCCCCAGCAGCCCCCCGCAGTGGGCGTGGTGGGGTCCCCTGAGCAGCAAGTGCTGAGCCAGCGATGGGGGTAGGCTGGCCCAGGAAACGCCATCAGGCCACACATTTAGAGCCAATTGCTCCAGGGTGAGCACGGGTGGCTCAGGACACCTCAGCCCTGCCTTGCACGGACCCAGGGGTGGCCACCAGACTACAGCCAGAACTCGAGGCAGCCCCCAGTATCACCCAGGGACACCCCCCCCCCCCGGGCCCCTGGGTCAGCCTCTGCTGGCCCCCTGGCCCAAGCCGGGCTGCCAAGTCCTATAGAAACAGGCCGGGTTGCCATAGCAAAGCCGCATACGCTCCCCCAGCTGTTCCCTGAGGTCCCCTCCGCACGTCTTTCTACCCCAAACAGGCAAGGCGTGATGTCAGGGCTCCCCTCAGCACCTCAGCAGGCCCTGGCCTGAGGCCTGCCCGCCTCCCCCCCTTCCCCCCAGCACCTAGCCCTGGCCTCTGCCCTCACCCTCCATCCTTCCCTGTGTCCCGCAGTTCCTAACCCAGCAGGCCCTCAAGGTTGCCAGACTGGACACCTGTCGTGGTCTCCTCTTCCCAGGGCTGTGTCCTTGCGCCCCCCACCCGACCTCTCCAGCGCCCACAGGCCCTTCTGCTGGAGGGAGGGCCTCCTTCCTGCTCGGCCACCCTGGCTCTAACCCCCATTGGCCTCCCCACCTGCCCGCTGCGGCCACCGCCCGTCCTTCCTCTCCCCCACTCTGGATGGCGGTGCACAAGGTGGACCCCTGACACAGCCTGGGGGTGGGGCTCTCAGAAAGCTTCCCAGAGGAAGGGGCTGCCCGCATCCAGAGCAGGGAGAGCAGGGAGAGAGTATTCTGGAAAAAGGGGCCATTTGTCCTCCTATCTGAGCACCTGGCTATAGGGGCCACTTTTACTTGCCCGCACCCTTCCTCCCACTCAGGATCTGGGCCAAGCAGGGCTGCAGAGGCACAGCGGGGAAGCATGTCCTGGGCTGTCTTAAATCAGTGAGTCTAGGGGCCCCCAGCTGCTTCACTGGAAGGGTTGTGTGACTCTTGATCTTGCGGTTGTGAGTTCAAGCCCCACGTAGGGTGTAGAAATTATTTAAATAAATAAAACTCAAGAAAAAAAAATTAGTGACTTGAAACTTGTGGAGACAGGTCCTGGGCCTCTGCCCAAGAGCCCGATGACACCTTGAGCCCAGGCTATGCCTCCAGGCCCCCCTGGCCATTTCCGCCTCCCTGCCTTCCTCTTTCTCGGTTCCCTGCAGAAGCTGGGGGAGTGTGCGTCCCAGCCCGGGGCTGGCCTGGACGTGCACCAGCCCACTCCACTGTCCACTCCATGCCCTCCCAGCCCAGGCTGGGGCACTGTAGTCGTCCTGGCACATTCCTTCAGTCCTGGCTTCCACAAGGCTGCTCCTTCCTCTGGGGACAGCCAAGTACCAGGCCTCCATGTGACGTCAGCACCGGCCCCCAGGAGCACTTCCTCCTTTGGCTGCCCGGCCTGACGCAATGCCCCTCCAGGGAGGGACCGAATTTCTTCTGCAGAAGGGCCAGCACACCGGGGACGCCCTGGGGCATCTACTGAAAGCCACAGGCACCTCCCGAATGACCAGCCAGATGGCCCGGTGAAGTCCTAGGAGCCCACCGGACAGCAAGGCCAGGCCAACAGGGTCCCAGGTTTAGAGCAAGTTATGTCCTGCCGACACCTCCCAAGGCTGGGCATTCGCTGGCCCTTGACACGCGTGCTTCTACGGACCTCTCCAAGTGTTCTTTATGGAGAGGGAACGGCATGATGGTCAGGCCTTCAGTGCTGGACTCAGACCTGGGTTCAAATCCCACCTCGGCCGCATAACAGCTGCGTGACTTTGGGCAAGCCGCCTGCCCTCCAGGGGCTCCGATTTCCCACTCATTACACAGCGTGGATGTACGCCCACCCGAGAGAAGCTGCAACAGGTGAGGCACGAGGCAACCGGGAGGCCTCCGCCCACAGCAGCCCCTCGTCCAGAGTCAAAAGTGGAGGCTGGGAGGTCACCCCAGGACTTAGAGCCCACAAGGGTCACGCCGAGGCCAGCCAAAGCCCTGTTCTGCCAGCAAACCAAAGAGCCCACGGTGCACCAAAGCCAGCCCCGTGCCACGTCACGCCACACCGTGCCGGAGGGCAGCCACCCCGCAGCGCCCAGGCTGCCTGGGGCCGTCCAACCAGGGCAGGCCCTTCAACCACATTGCTCCCGTTTCCCAAACTCTGATTTTGCAGCCAGCTGGTCAAGGTTCACCCCCACTGCATGCCAGTCCCTGTGTGGGGGAGAGGGCATGTGGTGACGCCGAACGTGTCTCTGACCTTGAGAAGCTAGGGGGCCTGGTGGGAGAGGTAAACAGATGCTTGGGAGTACAACTCAGCCCCATTCAAGCTGCCAAAGGCACTTTTCTGTGGGTTCCTGTCCCCGCAAAGTCAATATTTCAGACTCTGATCTTTTCCATTCATTTCCAGAAATACTGTGTGTGACACACAGCCACAGTGGGGCTTACTCCACAGGGATCCCTCAGGAAGGAAGCCCTCCCCTCCTTCCCAGCTGGTTACCTCCTTCAGCCAGGCTGCCAGGACCCCTGCTTCCCCTCTGAGGAAGGGGCTCCCTGAGGGACAGTG
The DNA here is from genome assembly GCA_004023785.1 of Mungos mungo. Classification (NCBI taxonomy): domain Eukaryota; kingdom Metazoa; phylum Chordata; class Mammalia; order Carnivora; family Herpestidae; genus Mungos; species Mungos mungo. The sequence continues at coordinate 92,889 of PISW01004902.1, forward strand.
CAGCTGGAATATGTAGGAATCGTGAGACACAGAGACTGGGGACTCCGGAGAGATGCGGATGCCTAGAGTAGGGCACGTAGGGATGTAGAACAGAGAGGCAGTTCCTGCCACACAGGCTTTCAGGGAAGGGGTGTGGGAAGGGAGAGGCCCAGAGAGAAGGAATGAGGAAGAGGGAGGCCGCGTGCTTGGCAAACGCCAGGGGGTGGGCAGCCCCAGGAGAGGGGGCCTGTGTGTGCACGGGGAGGGGTCTGAGGGATGGGGAGAAGGGTGGACAGACGGTGTGTGCAGCCCGGAGCTCTAAGCAAGGGAGGCAGCAAAGCAGGGTGGGATCCAGCACAACCTCAAGGCAACAGCCGGCCCCAGGGAGGTGGGGGAGCCTCGCCTCCCACCCCCCTTCTCCACACACAGCCAGCGGCTCTTTCCCGGACTGGGATCTGATGCTGGCTCCCCTGTGCCCCAGTCCTCCAAAAGCTCCCTTGCGAGTACAGTGCAGCCCCTGCCACCGTGCGCTCTGGCCGGGCCCCGGGGACTAGGCCTCTCACCCCTCTGCCAGCACTCACTGGCGCACCAAGCCCTTTCTCGCTCCGGGCCTTTGCACATCTTGCTCCCTCTGCCTGGCATGCTCTTCCAGCAACTTCCCAAGACGGGCTGCTTGCTGTAGGCACCTCCCCCCTCACCAAGCCACTCGGGAGCGCCCCGTTCTCTTTCTCTTTCTCAGCGCCCTGCTGCTCTCACAGCACCCATCACAACTCTTTAGGATTTTGTGTGTACTGTCAATCGCTCCCTGCTCTAGATGGCTGGTTCTCAAGCCGGGGTGTGTGGGGAGGGGGAAGGACTTTGTCCCTCAGGAGACGTTTAGCAGTGTCTGGAGGCATCTTGGATTGTCACGGCGTGGGGGTGGGAGAGGTTACCGGCATCTAGTGGGTGGGGATCAAGGATGCTACTCAACACCCTACAAAGCACAGCAAAGAAGGATCGGCGCGAAGTGTCAACAGCGGCCGGGCTGAGAAAAGCTGCAGAAGAAGAGCCTACGAGAACTGGGTCCCCAGCGGCGCTCAAGGAACGCAGGAAGAAGACATGAATAAAGACGGGGAGAATGGGGCAATGGGGCGAGCGACCGAGACGCCGAGACCCCGGCCCATGTCGGCCCCGCCCCCCCAGGCCCGACGCCTCCGCGGACCCCGAAGCGCCTACCGCGCGGCCCCGGGATGCGAGCCCCAGGCCGGGCGCGCCGCTCGGACACTTACCCGCCCGCGGCCGCCCGGGAGCGGCAGCGCTACCCTCCCGCTTCATCGTGCCCCCGCGGCTGCTGGCCGGGAGAGAGACAGGACCCGCGAGCCGGAAGCGCTGGCACGCTACGCCCGCCGGGACCTGTAGTTCCCCGTCTCTCAATGGCCGGGTCACCGCCTCACGCGCGGCCCCCCAGAAACTACGACTTCCGGCGGTTCTGACGTCGCGGAGCGGGATTGGTAGCTTCAGAATCATTCTATGTTGCAGATCGGAGTCTGATTGGTTGTGTGCATTTGTCGCTCACAGTTAAGTTCCAAGGCCTCTGCTAGAGGGAGAAGCTTTGCAAGTCCGGTCTAGGAAACAGGGGGCGGGTACTTCCGGCATGATTGGCCAATCGCAGAGGTAGAGCAGTTTCTATAAAAGCTTGAGCCTCGGACCCTTGCTTTCTTTTGGGATCCAGTGGCGGCGTTGGGTTTTCATTTATGTGGTCGCCGTGAGCCTACGTGTGGGGAGGAACTGGTCACCGAGTGCAGGTTCCCCCCGAGCCATCTTCCGCCTGGACTCCGCCTCTGTACTCATAGTTGTACATGTTCCTTGCTCCGCCCCCCCTCTTGTTCCGTTGGGGAAGTGCGACTCCAGACTAACTTCTCTCTGCAGGTAAGCCTGGGCCGGGCCTGGTTTCCCCCATGCAGCTTCGAGCCTGTGATGAATTGCTTTAATTTCTGACACCTCGTATGAAAACTGCACGTGCAGTCTGATTATTTTGCAAGACTGAGGCTTCAGGGTGCGCCCCCTTGACAGGAGGGGCTGGTGTGAAAGCATCTCGTCCAGAAATCGGGGTAGTGGGCTTGTGTCTACATTTCGCCTCTGTGTGTCTGACTTTCAGGGCTGTCGGTGACGCGGTTGGAGACCGTGAACGTAATGAACGTCAGCCCCGGGGGCCTGTTGGTAAGGTGGGAGTCCACGTCCCTATCAGCGGCGTTTAGCAATAAAGCCGAGGTGGTGAGTTGATGGGAGCGCAAGTGTCTTTATTTTCACGCGTTTGCACCCCAGAGGACTCCGCGGGAGGACTGGCTCATCCCGGGGCAGTCTTGGGACAGGGTAGAGGGAAATGGATGTTCACACAGTGACTTCTTAACTATTGGGACTGCCTTCCCCGTTTCTTGTCTGTAAGACCTGAAACCCCGGGGTTGGGCCTTTGTCTTGGGCAGGTGAGGAACTGTTAACTCCTCACTAACCGGCTGGAGAGCGTCGTTTTCTGTTTCATCGGGTCTTGCGGAGGGAAGTGGACGTGAACCACCTAGGTTCCCCCGTGCTCCCTAGACAGCGTTGGGGTTCCAAGCAGCCCTAGTTGACAGTACTGCCCTCTTAGTGTTGTCTTCAACCTGTACTTTGCCGAGGGGGCAAAAAGGGGATTTTTTTCCTAACAGAAGAGACCGGCAGTCCAGAAAACACAACTTTATTCACTAAGACTGAAAAGAAAGACTCTTAATCTAAACCGACCCACGAGATGGAGCTCACTGCCAGCCTCCTGCATTAACTTTGCTCTGCCCAGGACTCAGCTAGGCTGGCAGTCCTAGCTTCCCTGACATTTACTGGTTTCCGACGGCATGCCGTTCGAGTATTACAAAGCCGCAAACTTGGCGTCCTCAAGGTAACCCGAGAGGAAGACCCTGTTGGTGTTTGAACCAGAGTCTCCGTTTGTGGGTTGGCAGCAGGTGGCTCTGGTCCTTGGGGCACAGATGCATGATTGGATGTGCAGCGAAGCCCTCTGTCCCGGGCATGGACAGGACGCCGGCCTTTCCCTGCCTGGGGAGCGTTCGTCGCTGAAGACATGGCTTTCTGAGGGGTTAGGCACTGTACCCGCGGTGCTGGCACCGGGGCCCAGCCTTGGAGCCAGGCGTGTCCAGGAGAGGGCAGCAGAGTGCCATGGCCACAAGACCAGGCTCCCTGCACGGGACTCCTTTGCTTTTCCATCGAGGCCTTGGGGACAGGGCCCTGAGGCGGCAGCAGGTGGAGGGGGCCGCAGACCACCGGCTCCGCGAGGCCTGTCGGAACTGAGGCGCTAGGGAAAGGCAAGGCTCAGTCTGTGAGTCCCAGGCACGGCGGGGCTGGGCTGAGCAGGGGCCTTCCGGAGGACGTGCAGTGGCAGTGCCCAGTTGGGTTCAAGGTCTGCAGCAGGAGGCCCCTCGGCCCTCCCTCTGGACGTAGTCGTGCAGCCGGAAGCGTGGCTCAGTGGGGACCTTCATGGAGCGCTGCTTCAGCTCCCTGGGGGGAGGGGGGGCAGAGGGAAGCGTGGAACAGAGCCTCCACCCCACCAGAGAGATTCAGGCTCGGTCTGGGGGATTATCCTGAGGACTGCCAGGACTTACTTGGCTACGGCTGTGAAGGCCAAGTCCACGTTGAGGCCTGTCTTGGCACTCGTCTCCATGAAGGGCAGCCCGTACTCCTGCAAACAGCTGCTGCCAGCCAGGTGGCAGCCTGGTGGAGGCAGCCCAGGCCCTGCAACCCCAGGGACACTCCCTGGCCACCCACTGCACCCCGGCTCACCTTAGCCAGCTTCTCCCCATCCTCCCTCTTCACCACGCGCTCCTGGGCAGAGTCCACCTGGCCGGGGTGGGGGTAGGGGTCTTGGTGAGAACAGGCCCAGGGCTTACCCCACCACACCTGCCGGCATCTAGAGCCACGGCGCAGAGGACGGGCTGGGCGCTCACCTTGTTCCCCAGCAGCATGAGCACCGCCTCATGCTGGGCATAGTCCTGGATCTCGGTCAGCCAGGCCTGTGGGGGGAAAGCTGAGACCAGGCTGGAGGCTGGCACTCTGCGTGCCCCTTGGCCCTCCAGGCCTCACTCTTGGGGTGCCTGTTGGGGGCTCTAGCTAATAGGAGAGCCCAGAAACCGGGGTCCCTGTGTCATATGCTGAGGCACCCTTGTCAAGCACCTTGCCCAAGGTGTTGGAGGACTGGAAGGTCCCCAGAGTCCCTTCAGGGAACACTCCACCTGAGCCACCAGAGGGGCCGTCTCCCTGCTGCCCGCAGGTCTTCAGCCCCCTGGGACCTTAATAGCATCATGGTCTGTTCCTACCACCACCACCACCACCACCAGGAAGAAAACCACTGACCTGGATATTGTCAAAGGAGGCCTTGTTGGTGACATCATAGAGCAGCAGCAGTGCTGGGGGCAGAGGGCCAGTGAGGATGCCTTCACGGCCCACAGCAACTTCCTGTCACCCACACCCCCCTGCGCACAGTCTCCATGCTTCCTGCCATGCTCATGCCCAGGGCGCCCGCAGAGCACAGCCTGTGACTCCCTGGGATTGGCATCCCCCACCCACAAGCTCACCATGAGCGTCGCGGTAGTAGGCGTGGGTGACACTGCGGAACCGCTCCTGGCCAGCCGTGTCCCAGATCTGGAGCGACAGGCACAATCCCAGAGTCCGGGCTGCTGGTCCCCCCTCGATGTTCACTGCCCTCAACCCTCTGCCCCCCACTCACCTGCAGCTTCACCTTCATGCCATCCACATCCAGAACCTTGTTCTGAAATACAACCAGCCCGGTCAGCAGGAGCCCAGCAACCAGCAGCTAGCACACTGCTACCCTCCAGTGGGGAGCGCCCAGGGTTGGGGTGGGGGTGGCATGCAGTGCCAGGGTGGAGCCCGACGCCTGAGATCCCAGCTTCCTCCTGCCTCCCTGTGCCTCTGTACACTTCCCCTGCCAATGGCCCCTCTCCCACCCAGATGGCCATCCTGCTGGACTTAGCGGTTGCAGCCCTCCGTGGCCAGTTCTAGGCCTGGTGTGTTCTCTCCCCTCCCTGGAGGCCTGGCACATGCCCCACCAGCTCCCCTGCCCTTGGAGGCCACTTGCCACTGCCCTCCCCAGTCAGTCGCTGAGTCCTGTTGCTCTCCCCTTCCCTCTCCCAGCCTGACTGGCCACCTCCCCCAGGTGCCTAGCCCTGGCCAGCTTCCTGATTTAAGAGCTCTTTCCACTGAGACAGCAGCCCCCTGAGGACAGGACCCGGTGCAGTGACCGCAGAGCCCGAAGTGGCCTGGCACACAGTGGGTGCTCACTGAGTGTTTCCTGGCCAGTAGTCGTCCCTAGCCCGGCCTTCCCAGCGCAGGGCTGGTGGCAGGGAGAGGCCCAACCCCACAGTTCCCATCTGCGGGGGGGGGGGGGGGGGGGGGGGCCTGGCAGCTGGACCGGCACCGCCTCCCTCTTCCCCAAGCTCCTGTCAGGGTGCTTCTGGGTCTCCAAGGAACCAGTGGCACTGCCATCTGCTGGGCTGAGGTGGGGGCTGGGGGGGACACCTGCCCCTACTGACACCCTTGAACAGGGGTGTGAACCAAAGGTCTCACCTCCCTCCCCGCCTGTGCCAGAGCCAAGAGGGAGGTGAGAAGGGGAAAGATGGGTTCAAAACAGGTGAAGGACCACCTGTCCCGGGGCCTAAACTGCCCCCTTTTGGCACCTGAACCCTTCATCTCAGATTTGAGGGGACCTGGACCCCCAAGCAGGGCAAATAATGTCTCCCCAGCCTGGAGGGAGCCCCCTTTCCCGTTCCCAGAATGGGCCTCCCTCCCAGCCTCCCACCAACTGGGTCTAATTAAAGGGTGAGAAAAAATGCAAATTTAGGATTTGTCTAGAACACACCAGCACCTTGGCAAGGCGCTCAGAATTTAGACTGGTGACTTGAGATGGGGGCTGGGATGCGGGGCCCCACGGGCTTCAGGCCACAGCCCTCAACGTTCCCCGCTGGCTCCACAGCCTGCTTAGGGTGCCAGGTGGGAGGGAGACGGGGGGCATAATGTCCAGGGGCACCTCTCTCCCCCCAGAAAACCCCAGGACACAGCCCTCCCGCTGGGGCAATGGGGGGGGCTCTTAAAGAGGGGGTAACAGGTAGGCGGCAGCACTTCTGTGAGCCTCCTCACCCCAGGACAGGAGCCTGCCCCTGCTCCCAGAGGGGGTATGCACTCCACGCCACCTGTCTCTTAGGTCCTTGGCAGGCTACCTGGCATCTCTGTACAGAAGGGCAGTGATGTTCACCTTCCAAGTGAACATGGGCCTCGAGCGTCCTATGACGGTCATTGCGGGGGTGGGGTGAGGGGGGCACCAGGGCCCACCTATCCTGAGACAGAATGCAGCTCCAGGCACAGGGGAGCTATCCCTGCTTCAGTCGGATGCAACCGTCACCTGTCCCCAGGACCCTTCGGGGGTCAGGAGGTGGGCGGTTTGGTGGTTAAGGCATCCCACCTCAAACACCCCCCCCGCCACCGGGCCCCGAGAGCCCCGTGGTCCAGACAGGAGCTCAAGCTGTGGGTGTCACGGGGGTAACAGAACCAGCTGCCCAGGGGTGTTGTGAGAACACCAGTGCGCTGGTGCCGGGGCCCAGGGCACGGCCGGGCTCAGGGCTTAGCACATGAACCTCCGCTCACCCGGAAGTCGATGCCCACAGTGGAGATGAAGGTCCCTGCCAGGAAAGCCCCGTCCTTGAAGCGCACAAGCAAGCAGGTCTTCCCCACGCCTGAGTCCCCCACCAGCATGACCTGGGGCGAACAGGAGGGTCAGAAGTGTAAGGGACAGAGGGGACCAAGGTGCTGGCCCGTCCAGAGGAGTGTCTGGCCTCCCCTGAGCTGGCCTGGCCAGGAGTGGAGGAACCCTCCCAGGCCCGCAGGTTTAAGGGGAGACACGGCAGCTATGGTCACTGCCAGCCTAGACCTCCAGCTCCCCCCTCCAGAAGGTTCTGTCCCCTCTAGAACAGTGACCCGATTCAATCGGTGAGGAGTGGGGGCAGCTGCCTCCATCCAAGGTCTGATCCAACCCACCCCCAGAGCCTGGACACCGTGCTTGATCTGGAAGGGAAGCATGTGGAGCATGGTGGGAGCTGAGCCGGGATTGGTAGCTGGAGACCTGAGGGGCCTGGAGGGATCTCTATGCCGGGGGTCTTCCAATCCCAGTAAGACTGGAGGAATTTGCCACATGGGAATCAGATCTTGGTGTGAGGAGGGGCCCAGGTCAGGTCTGTGGAGCAGGAGGGGCAGTCAGGCCTCCCTCCTCCTCCCCTCCCCCAGCCTGCTGACAGGTTCTAAACCCAAAGAGGGTCCTGACAACCCTCCACAATTCCCAGGCTCCTGCCTAGGGCTGAAGGAGGCCCCAGTGCTCCCCACGCAACTGGCAAACCTTTTCTTAATGTTCCCCTTCCTCCAAAAAGAGGAGATCCACAGACCCTGGGGATGAGGAAGGCAGCATATGGGAAATGGTGAGAATGGGCCCCGCACGGCGGCCGGGGATTGGAGTTGTCATTCGGGAGCAGGGACAGAGCACCTGCCAGGTCTGGGACCCCTTGTCCAGCCTTGCTAGCCGGGGCGTTAGGGGGCAGGTCTTGACAGCTGTTGGCTGAAATCCGGGGCTGAAGGTTGTGTGTGCATGCCATGCACCGTGCCAGCTGCTGGGTGCCGTTCTGGCGGGGCTCCCCGCCAAGGGTCCGCGGGGCCTCGCACCCCCTCCCCGACCTCTCCCCGCTCGACTCCGGCGGAGCGCCACCTGCTGCGCTCTCCTGGGGCGGGGGCCGGCTCACCTTGAAGGCGACGTCGTAGAAGTCGCCGCCGCCAAGCGAGGGCCGGCCGGGCTGCGGGGGTCCGTTGGGCCGCGCCTGGGGGCCTGGGCGCGCAGTCCCTGGGCGCGCCGGCCGGGACCCGTCAGCCGCAGGCAGTGCGGAGGCAGCGGGAGCGCTGGCCCCCTTTCTTTTAGGGGTCTTCTTCCTGGACATGGCGGGCGGGCGCTTAGGGAGCTCCCGGTGCGGCCGCTCTGCTCCCCGCGCCCGCCGAGCGCGACACGGACCCGAACCCGTCCCGCGGCGGCGGCGGCGGCGGCATCTCGGGCGCCAGGCTCCCCGCAGCCCCGCCCCCGCGCCCCACAGCCCGCAGCCACTCAGACCCGACCTCCCCCCGCCGCCGCCAATGGCCGCTCCGGGGCGGGCACATGCAAATGAGACGGCCGCCCCGGGGCGGGGTCACGAGGCCCGGTGCTGCCCTAGGTGCTCCGGGTGGGCTCGCGTCCTCCCGGTGCAAGCAGCTCCACCCCTGCCCCAGGCCCTGGGACCTCACTCTGTGGCCACCTCCGTGGGGGGGTGGGTCTGGGTGAGGCGGGATCCCGTCGTTTCCTCGCCCGCTGTACGCCACCCCTCCCTGCACTGCCTTGCCCAGTGACCCTCACTGGATGGCCTCTGGGCCTGGGACACGGAGAGCGCCCGGAGAAGGGGGCGCTTAGGCAGTGGGACTGCATGGGGAGGACACCCTGGGTTTCTGTCCCTTCTCAGCAGGAGATGCCACCTGGCCTGCTGCGCCCCCACTTGTCCCCTTAGGGCAGGCAAACAAACCCAAGGTGGGTGGGGCCGCTCCCAGGCTCCGGGCCCATCTGACAGCTGGTTACCGGAGGCAGGACAAGCTAGCGCTTGGGAGCGGCGGGCGCTCTTCCCCACAGCTTCTGCCCGCTGCGCTGAAGCCTCTGGATCCTTGGGTAAAGGGAAATGCACAGCTGGCAGCAAGCCCTCTGAGGGGCCCTTTCCCTGGGGCTCTGCCTTCAGGGGTCTAGGAGGAGAAGGGGCTAGCCCCTTGCCCTTCTGGTGCCAAATCCTGGCCCCAAGGGGACCAAGTGCTGACTGTCCAAATCCCATGCGGGGCCCTGGCAGACCAGTGTTCAGAGCCTCACACCTCCTCCCCACCTGCAGTGTCTGTCTGCACCCCAGATTCTGGGGGTTTTGAGAATGAGGCTGAGGCAGTCCTGGAATCCCAGGAGCAGTGAGCTGGGTGTCGGCAGACAGGCACTGCTTCCGGAATGGGCCTCTGCTCCATACTCCTCTGGGAGCTGGAGGGTGGGCCTGGCTGTCCCCTAAGGTGTGACAGCTGACACATGGACCCTAGGTCCTTCAGAGGCCTGAGCCCTCACAGCCGCCAGTTCCCAGAGCCCAAATAACTGTAATGGATAGAAGATGCCTCTAGGGCTCAGAGATCTGAAAAAAACACAGCAGACAGGTTCCCCAAGAGGGGCTGGCTGGGCCCTGCACAGGAGGGGCTGTGGAAGTGGCCCTTTCCTGAGTATCACTGTGTACCAGGCACGAACTATTCACAACACTATCCTGTGAAGTGAGTGGTGCTATGATCCCCAATGTTCAGATGGGAAAACTGAGGCCCAGAGAGGGGAAGGGAGCTGTCCAAGATCACCAGGCTAGAAGATGACAGAGCTGGGATTTGTTCCTGGGAACTCTTGGCTCCAGAGAACATACACTGTCCCATGGCAGGGTTGGGTCAGGATTCTCCGGAGACCCATCCCTCAGGGCCCTGGCAGCCTGAGGGAGCCCTCCGAGGGCCTCCTCTCTTTGTCTCGGTCCTCTGAGCCCCCACTTCTTCCAGGCCAATGCCGAGATATGTGGGCAGTGGGGCTTGGGGTGTGGAGCTCCCACCGCTGGGGCCCCGGGGAATCCTGGCGACCTGCCCCCGCCCCCCATGAGGCCAACTTCAGGGTGGCTGGCCCAGGGTCTCAGCCAGTACCCACTGAGCCCAGGATCCAGGGCAGCCAGCAAGGAGTCTGGGGTGCCCGAGGGGTGGGGGCTGTAGGCAAGGCAGCCTGAATCGAGGGTGAGGGCTAGTGCTAATGGGGTAACAGGAAGAGGGAAGGAAGCTGACCCTTCAGAGAGACTGGGGAGCCAGGAGGGGAGGGAAGCTGAAAACAGCAGAGGAGAAAGACTTGACTTTGTAAAAGGTGAAAGATTTATGTGATCTGAAGAGAAACCAGAGTATGACTTGACTTTGTAATCTTTAGAATTAGGCAAGTACCTCTATGTACAAACCCAGGCCTCCAGTTTGCTTTGAAATGAGAGAGTTCAAGATCCCTGGGCCACAGCGTCCCTCCTGCCGCTCCTGCCTTCCAGCAGGCCTCCTCGTCTCTGATCATTATGTCCCTTGGTTCCTCTGTTCGCCATCTGTCTCACTCTCTGGAATGAAGTTCTCTGGGTACAGGAAGCAGCTTGTCCTGGTCACTGCCATATCCCTGGCAGCTGGCTCCAGGCCTCAATAAACTTTTATTACATTCGTGAAAGAAAGAGGAGTTCAAATTGGGCCCTGCTTCAGGAGGACGTGCCATTGCCAGCAAAGATTTAAGGCGGAATGTGCCTCAGGGTGTGTCCTTGAATGGTGAGAGCAGGGCTTTGTGCAGGAGGGGCATTTGCTCCGGGCTCCGAAGGCTGAACGGGAGTCCCACAGGAGAGGACACAGAGAAACTTGACCGGTAGACGGAGTGAATAGGCACCAGCTCAGAGTGCTAGTGGGTGGGCGTTTGGAGGAGAGGCCGAAGTGTTGTCCGGGTGCTTGGAGGAAATCTAATCGGTAACATAGGAGGGAACTAGATTCTAAAGTGACTGTGAAAGCTTAGCCTAGGGGCTTGGAAATCGAGAAGTAGGGAGCCATGTATGGTTTCTGAGCAAAGCAATACAGGACACTGCTACAGGAACACAGCAGGTGGAGTGGAGGGCGTGCAGGGTGCAGCCTGTACATGGGGAGAGGAGTTGCAAAGGGGTGGCAGTAACCCAGCACAGGGGGGCGGGGGGAGTCAGCAGGGCTAGAGGGGAGGCAAGGAGACTCAGAACCGCTGGGGCAGCGACAGCAGAGTCTAAGGTACATTAAAGACTAAAGATGGCAACTTCTTTGCCGCCCTTCCCGATCAGGAGGAAAGGCCTCCATCTCCTGCCTTTGGGTCTGAGATTGCTCCAGCCAGTACCTATGGCTGAAGTGGGACCCAGACCTTCGTGACTGGCAGCTCCTATGTCCTGTCTCCTGGAACACTCATTCTTGGGCCCTGGCTGCCATACTGTGAGACAGTCCAAGCAGCTTCGTGAAGAGCCCCAGGTGGACAGAAACGCACGTGGGGGAAAGAAGTCGTCCTGGCACTGGGTGCCTAGTTCTGGAGGATTTCATGCGGAGCAGGAATAGGTGCCCCCACTGAGCCCAAACTGCAGATTCCTGTGCCTTTGGGGGATTTCTGTTACACAGCAGTAGATAACTAGAAAAGGCTGCCAGCAAGGGGAAGGAAAGGGGCCAGTTTGGTGCAAAGGTCAGCAGGGTGGCCTTGACCGGACCTGGGGAAGCCCAGATTGTTGGGATCTTCAGGCCTGCAAGGAAGACCGCTGGGCCACCAGGGCAGGTCCCTGAGGGGGTGTGGAGTGGAGGGGAGCGCTGGGGTGCAGGGTGAGGGAGGGGTACCTGCAGGCCTTAACCCTTCTCACGGGGCTGGTTCCGCTGGACACACGAAGGTGCACACATATCTGTCTCAGCGAAGGAAGACATGTGTTCCCGTCTCCCTCCTGGAGCCTCCCCCCAGCACCCCGTGGCGGCCCGGGGCCTTCTCCCGCCTCGGGCCCCCAGCGCCGCATCCCGCCCTCTGCCTGTCCGGCCCCTCTGTCCTGGAGTGACTCGGGCCTCGTGCGTGCCACACAGCTCTCTGGGACCTACGGCCCGAGGCAGTCCCTCTCTGGAGCCCCGTTTTCCAAGCCGGCCAGCGTTACCGCCACGTTCCACTGACCCCACAGGGCCATGGGCCTCCAGCCAGGCCGTCTTCCCTGTCCTTCCAGGCCCTGCTTGGAGCCCCCGCCTCCAGGCAGGCAGCCTTCCCTGGCTTCTCACACCTGCACTCTTTGCTCTACAGACATGCATGGAGACCCACAGTTGCTCCCCACTGGTCCCTAGGGGGCCGCACGACCTCCGCACCAGCCTCGGAGCTCCCTGAGGACCTGCCGTCCTGCCTCCACCGAGCCCTCCGTGGAGAGGTCTGTAACTGAGCAGGACTGGGCTGGCCTGGACCGCAGGGGTCTTTTATTCAGGGCCGGGGGGTGGGGTGGGGGAGAGGCAGGGCTCCCAAGTGTTGTGCCCCCAGAGCACCTCCCCAGAAGTGAGTCCTAGGGAATCAAGAGCTGCATGTAATCTCAGGGAGGGGACCCTGGCTGGGGACGGTGCCAGGAGGCAGAGGCTGGCTGCGGGCCCCTGCGCGGGCAGTGTCTCTGAACCTGCGCCCCCTCCCTGGAATGAGGGGGCGGGAGGAGCTGATCTTCGAGGTCCCTTCCAGCTCAGACACCTTATGTTCCTTGAAATCCACGTGAGCGTTGCCATAGAGATGGCGGAGGGGAACTGCAGCAGCTCTGAATTCGACCTCCACCTGGAAGAGAAGAGCCACCCTGGGAAGCGGCTCTCAGGGGTGTGCCCGCCACTCCCCCCATTGCCCAGGTGCCCAGGGGCCACACTGAGCATCCTGCTCCCCAGAGGGTCAGAGGATACGCCCGCCCGCAGCACGCTGCACTCACCTCTGCTGTCCCGAGCCCCGCCTGGGCAGGTGGTAAGGGGTGCGTGTCCGCCTTCGGGGGCAGCGACTGATGTGCGAGGGCGGGAGCAGTGGGTTGTTTCCGTGCAGGCCTGGCTGTGCCAGGTGTCCCTGTGGCATCCCTTCCCGCCGCAGCCCAGGTCCTCGGACCTGAGTGCTCTTGGTGGTCCGTCTCAGGACGCAAAATGTGTCTGAGCCCGGCAGGCTGCTTGGATCCAGACTGTGCACTGGGGGCCCCAGGCAGGCGAGACCTCTGTCTGGAGGAGCACAGGATACCCCCTACCCGGGCCACCTCTCTGCTCCGGGCTCTCCAGGCAACCTTTGAGTGCCCTGCTGGGGTGGCAGAGGTGACAGGAATAATGTGGGCGCCTGGGTAGCCGTGACAACTGGAGCCCTGGAGTGGGCTAATGCTTCCCTCGCCTTGTCTCCTCTTTTTTCCTTAATTATGAAAGTGATCCGTGATTTTTGTCCACAAGAAATAAGAGTGCTTGTTCTCCCCAAACCGTTATTAGGTTTAGTGGTAGTGACTGCACCAGTCTCCTGTGGCCGCCGTTACAAAGATCTGTGGCAAACATAGTGCCACCACAAAACAGCCCAGATTTGTTACATATTCCACTGGGGAGGCCACGGTGCATCGAGAAATCAGGCTTATGAGGCTAAAGCCAGGCCGGCTCCTTCTGGAGGAATCCTTGCCTCTTCGGCTTTGCTTTCCTTGACTCAGAGCCACATCCTTCCAGCCCCCCTTTCCAGAGTCACCTGGCCTTCTCTTCTGCCATCAAATCTGCCCTTACAGATTTGTGATTACATTTAGGGTCCCAATGGCTACTCCAGGGGGACCCCTCATCACAAAACCCGTAAGCTACTCGCGGCTGCAAGGTCTCTTTTGCCAGGGGAGGCGCCGTTCACGGGCTCCTAGCGCTCAGCTCCCACATTTTCCATTTTGGAATTTTGTGCAAAGCAAAGGTTCTGTGGCTGAGACGGACCTAAAAATCACCGGACAATGGATTCCTTTTTCTGTACTATATTAATCCAGTTTGTTTAGACATACAAATTATGCTATACTAAATATGTTGTTTTACACATAAATATGCATTAAAATATATTGGGATGTGACCCTGTCCTTGGAAGAGTAGACATAAAATCACAACAGATCACATATCTGATCTTTCCTCGTTTGGTAGGATTTTCCCACAAACAGGTCTGGACTAAGTGTCTTCTCCCCTCCCCCACCTGAGGGCTCTGACCCGCTTTCAATTTCTTCCTTTATGATTGGTCTATTTGGGCTTTTTATTTCTTCTTGAGTCAGTTTTAATAGTTTGTCTTGTTCTAACATATAAGGATCCTATCTAGATTTCAAAAGTTTACCAACAATTGCACATATTTTTCTTTTGTAACTTTTAACTCTATTTTTCTGAATAAATCTATGTTCTTAATCTTAATGATCTGCATTTTATTTTTATCTCTCTTCCAGTCACACCTGCCAGCAGGCTCTTTTTAAAAATCTTAATGGCTTTACTGTTAAAAATAGCTCTCGATTTTATTAATCCATTCTATTCTTTCTTTTAAAGTAATTTATACTCTTGGGGCACCTGGCTGGCTCAGCCGGTAGAGCATGTGACTCAGTCTTGGCGTTGTGAGTTTGAGCCCCGCATTGGGTGTAGAGATAACTTAAAAAAATAAACCTTAAAAAATAAAGTGTACAATTTGGTAAGTTTTTGTATATGTATATGCCCATGAAACCAGGACTGCAATTAAAATAAAGAAGGAAACTATTGCTTCTACAATTACCTTTCTTTTTTAATTAAAAAATTGTTTCAAGTTTTATTGTTTTGAGAGAGAGCATGAATAGCCCCGCCCCTGCTCATGCTCTCTCTCGCTCTCTCAAAACAAATAACAGATTCCTTGTTTATTTTCATTGGAGTCATGCTTTCATGGGTATACACACTTGTAAAAACAGTCTGTGCTGGCGGTATGGAGCCCGATGCAGGACTCGAACCCACAAGCTGTGAGATCATGACCTGGGCCAAAATCAAGAGTCAGATGCTTAACCAACTGAGCCACCCAGGCGTCCCTACATTTGCCTTTCACGTACATGACTTGTCAGGGTGTCCTGCCTTGTCCCGAGATCCTCTGCGCACAGCTCTTTGGGCCTCGCCTGTGGTAGACATCGCTGTGTTAGGGCGGGCCGAGGAGAGGAGGCGGGGCCGAGGGAGGCGGGGCGGGGCCGAGGGGGGCGGGGCGGGGCCGAGGGGGGCCTCCACTGCGCTTGAGATGTGGTGGGGTGAGCCCGGGAAAGGACCCGAAGCATCTCGAGAGAACTGTTCCTAAGGCCACTTGCTTGCCTAATCATTTCCTCTCATCTTGCCAAAATATTGTCCCATAACCTAGAACTTACTAACTGCTGTTCAAATCCTCTTTACCTTAACTGATTGGGGGAAAAAAATGGCCTGCCTGATTTGTAAAGATCAAACGAAGGTGTAACAAAGTTTCCCAGGATAATTTTGTGTATTTCCGACAGTTTCTATTTTTGAAAACACAATGGTGGGGCGCCTGGGCGGCTCAGGCGGGTAAGCATCTGACTTTGGCTCAGGTCATGATCTCACGGTTTGTGGGTTCGAGCCCCGTATCGGGCTCTGTGCTGACAGCTAGCTCAGAGCCTGGAACCTGCCTTCCGATTCTGTGTCTCCCTCTCCCTCTGACCCTCCCTTGCTCATGCTGTGTGTGTGTGTGTGTGTGTGTGTGTGTGTCTCTCTCTCTCAAAAAAAAAAAAAAATTAAAAAAAAAAGAAACCACAATGGTTTATTACATATTCTACACAGACTCCCTTTAGTTAGTGCAAAAATAAATGGCTTTCCCCCCATCATCTATTGCTTTAGTTCCATCCTCCTGGTATTAATACTGCCACCCTGTCATCTTTATGTTTCCATTCTTTTTGTTTGTGGTTCTTACCTTTGTCCCTGGAAACAACATTTATGTGGATTTAGTATGCCTCCTCATTATGAGAATCCTTGTTCTGTAGCAGGGAAATGTAACAAAATTCACATGTATTATAATCACCCACGTGCTTGGTCTTATTTTGCCTGTTCTGACTACTGTACTGATCTACTGTTTCCTGTTGTAATTCTTTCCTGGACTGATTAGGTTTTCTTGTGTTTTCTCTTTTATGCTAACAGTTATCATTAACTGAAAGAATTCTCCATTGTCCCCCTCCGAATCAAACAAATCTTTGACCCATTTTATTTTCTCTGTTTGTTGAAATAGTCTAGAATTTCATTTCCAGATAATTAATTTCTTTCTTAAACATGGCTTTTGTACTTCAAAGATCCTTTGAAATAATTGCATTTACTCTCCCACCTCCTGCAAACCATCATTTGGACGTGATTAAGCCGTTTTTCTCATTTTTCACCTCTGGTTCCCTATCTCAAGTTTGTCATTTGACTGGAATTAAAAGTTTGTGTTTGAGGGGCACCTCGATGGCTCAATCAGTTAAGCTTCTTCAGGTCATGATCCTGCGGTTCATGATTTCAAACCCCACATGGAGCTCTGTGCTGACGGCTCAGAGCCTGGAGCCTGCTTGGGATTCTGTGTCTCCCTCTCCTTCTCTCTGCCCTTTCCCCATTTGCATTCGCGCGTGCTCTCTCTCTCCCTCTCAAAAATAAACATTAAAAGGAAAAAAAAAGACAAAGAAAAGCTTGGGTTTGAAATATAATCCCAGTCCTGCCACTTTCTGTGTCACCTGGCAAATTTCTTAACCTCTCTGTGGCTTAGTGACTTCATGTAATTGTTTTTTTTCTTTTTCTTTTCTTTTCACAGTCTCTATGCCCAACGTGGGGTTCGAACTCACGACCCCTAGATCAAGGGTCGTACGCTCCACAGACTGAGCCAACTGGGCTCTCCAGTTACCTCATTTAACAAGGGGACTGGGACGGCAGCCACCCCCTGGAGTCGCGAGGTCTCTGTGGGACGAGGCAGTGGAGGAATGGGTGCAGAAAGGAAGGGTGCGGGTCTCCTCCCCTCTCGGTCTCAGGAAGCTGCCACCACTGATCCCTGCGCCCTCTCCCTCTCCGCCGGCCCTCTTCCTGCGGCCTGGGAACCCATTCGGGCCTCCCCCACGGTAGGAAGACTCCTGCGCCACTACTCTGTAGCCTTCTCTTTCCTCTGACATCTAAGCCTCTGGGAACAACGGGCCACGGGCCACGTGTCCTCCCCCTTGCTCGCCACCCACCTGCTGGCATCTGGCTCGCTATCTGAGCCCTCCGCTCAGTGCGCCTTCAGGAAAGGTCATGGGTGAATACCGTGCCCTCAGCTTTGTGCAGGTGACATGGCAGGATGGAGGGACAGGATGGCCCCGAGGACTGGGGGCACTGACATGCACGAGGACAAGTGTTCTTTCCGCAGTAGGTAGCTCATAAATACGTATCCCCTGAGTGTGTGATGCAGATCGGCACATGAAGTCGGGGCTGGGGAAGCTTCTTGGAGGAGGCACCTTAGCTGATTCTGCAAGTATAAGTCATCATGGAGGTGGGATGGAACAGCATCCCAGGCAAAGGGAACAACATGGGGAAATGCTAAGAGGTGGGAGGCTGTGGAGGGTGCTGGAAGCCCCAAGCGGGGCTACACGTGGGTCTGTGCAGTGTGGACGGGCCGGGGGGGATGCCCGGCCGCACCATTCCAGCCCTTGCTCTGTTCCTGCAGCTTGAGCCCCTGCTGGCTTCTCCCCTGCAGCCTTTCCCTCAACTTCCACGTGCTGTGCCTCAGTTTCCTACTACCTCTCTGGGGCCCTCTTGCTCAGACTCCCCCCAAGTCCTCCTCTCCTCCTCTAGCACGGGGCTCCCCACACTTGGAGATTTGCATCTGCCCCAGGGTTGCTCACCCCCGAGTTCAGTTGCACTCTGGGCACCCTCTCCAGTAGCCTGGGGCACCAGGTGTCCGGAACCTACTCTTCCCCTTTTCTTCCACATCCCTTCTCCCCAAGGGCATGCCCACCCATCCCACCGCCCCCCCTCCCAGTAAGGCACCATCTGAGCCTTCTCCTTCTCCCCTGGGGCTCCTGCCTCAACCCAGCAACCCCCCCTCGGCTTACACCCTCAAACCAGTGTTCCCCCGTGACGCTGTATGAAAGTGGTCCTGAGGCCCACGGGGCTCGCAGGCTTTCAGGTCCTTCCCTACCCCCCCTTTGTCTAACTTAAGTCCTTCTCCGTACCCTGTAGGGAATTGGTCCAGGAGGCTCCAAGTTGGAGACAAAAAGCATTGTTGGAGTTGAGCCCTGAGAATGGGCCACAGCAGCCAGGGCTGGACGACAAGGCCCCCTTCCCCACCCCAGGACACCGGACACCAGGACACCTGGAGATCCTCTGCCTTTTCCTGAGTCGTGTGACCTCCAGGACACGGCAGGCTGCCAGTTCCCTGTTCATCCCTGGCCGCTGCCTCACGGGGTCTCCACCTGTTCATCCCTGGATCCTTCCTGAGAGCTGCCTCTGGGCTGGATGTGACCTTCCCCCAGCTCTGAAACCTGGCTTGGTATCTCACTACACAGATGAGGAGAGCGAGGGATTTGGGCGCCACGTCACGCTCAGGGCAATAGCAGAGCTGCAGTGTGCCCCACAGTGACCTTGCCTGTCCAGGGACAGGTGGCAGGACATGGACCCAGACTTGGGGGTCTAGTTGAGGTTTCCGGCTATTTTAAGCAGAGAGGACAGAAAGGAGGTCGGGAAGCCTTGGGATGCAGTCTGGTACGGGGTCTCAGGACAGTGGGATTGGGACCTCGCCCATGTGGGGGTCTGGGGACTTCTCGCTGTGACTACTGTGCCAGCCAGAGTCAGGCAACCACAATGGTCCGATGGCGGGACAGTTTTATTACTTCTTCACTGAAATTTGAGATAATGTAAAATCCATTCTTTGAAGAGCACAGTTCAGTGATTTTTAGTCTATTGACAAGGCTGTGCAACCATAGCCACTACTTAATTCCAGAACGTCCTCCGCATCCCAGGGGGAAACCCCATACCCATTAGCAGTCATTTCCTGCGCCTCCAGCCCGGAGAGCCACCAATCTACTTCGCTTTTAGATTTGGTAGGACGCTGGTGTCCCGGCCGCGAAGCGCGGCCTCCTGCCCTCCGCCCGGTGGGCGACGGCGGCGACGCTGCGCCTCGTCTGTGCAGCTGAGGCCCACTTGGGGCGTCACCTCCGTGACAGCGGGGACTAGCCGCCACAAGTCGCCGGCGCTCTGGAGGATCGTCAAGAGAGGACGCGGTGCGTATTTACCGAGCGCTTGGAATACGGCCGAGACGGAAAGGGACAGAGGCGCTGGGAGGGGGCGAGCGCGAACTGCGGGCGCTCAAAGATCGCGGGCCGCGGGGGTTCCCACCTCCGGTGTTTGCACTGCGGCGACGCTCGCCATCGCGAAGGGCTGCGGGGCGCCCCTGCGGCGGGGAACCGAGACGGGCGCGCGCGAGGACAGCTGCGCAGAGGTCGGGTCCCCGCCGCTCCCGAGGGAGAAGCGCGCGCGGCCGCGCGACGCCCCGCCCACCTCCCCGAGCGCGCGGCCGCCCCGCAGGGCGAGGGGCGGGGCCTGCGGCCGCCCCGCCCCCGCCCGCCCCGCGCCGCCGCCGGGAGAAGAAGGAGGAGCGGCGGCGGGCCCGCACTGCAGCGCGAGCGCGCGACCGGCCGGCCGTGGACGCAGAGCGCGGCCGGGCCCGAGCGCCGAGCGCCGAGCGGGCGTCACGCAGGCAGACAGGCCGTGGCCGCCGCCGGATCCCCCCCCCCCGCGCCCCGCCATGCCGTCCGCGGGCCCCGCCTGAGCCGCGGCCGCCGGCGCCGGGCGGGCTCGGGGGCTCGGGGCCGGGCCGGGGCCATGCGCGTGCTGCCCTGACGATGCTGCCCGCCGCGCCCGCCCGCCTGGCGCTCGCCCTGGGCCTGGGCCTGTGTCTCGGGGCGCTGGCGGGGGACCCCGGGCGCGGCTGCGGGCCGTGCGCGCCGCCCTGCCTGTGCGGCCCGGCGCCCGGCGCCGCCTGCCGCGTCAACTGCTCCGGCAGCGGACTGCGGACGCTCGGACCCGCGCTGCGCATCCCCGCCGACGCCACCGCGCTGTGAGTAACCCCCGCCGCCCCGCGCCGCCGAGCGGTTGCCATGGCGCCGGGAGGGCGCCGGGACTCGGGGGCGCCCGGGGCGAGGGGCGGCCGCGGCGCGCCAGGACCCTCGGCTCCCGGGAGAGGCTGGGCCGGGCAGGCCGCCGGCCTGGCGGGCCTCGCAGGGCGTGGGCGCGTCCCCGGCCTCCGAGGGGGAAATGCAGTGCGGGCCAGGCCTCTCTCAGGGCGAGGCTCCAAACGCAGTGAAGTCGGCCCGACTAAATAAGGAAAACCCGGGACCGCTGCTGGCCCTCAGCCCCCCCCCCCCGCCCTCCGGCCTGGGCCAGGGCGCAGCGGAAAAAATCCCGGTTTCTCTGAAAGCAGAAATCTTCCACCTGGCGGGGCTCTGCAATCGCGAGTTAATGGGGGACTTGCGGCAGCGTGTGGGAGGCGTCGGAAGGGTACCGGCAAACTGTTAGACGCTAATTAGGGACTAATGGGACGCAGCCTGGGGGGAACGCTCTGGACCTGGGACCTCTGCAGCCGGAAGCCGGAGGGAGAGAGCTGTCTGGGATGGCGGGCCAAGCTTCCTGGAAGAGGTGTCTGGACAGAGATTTGAGGGATGTGTAAGAATTGGCCTGGTGTTTAAGGAGGAGGCGGGAGGCTGCGGGAGGCGGGAGGAGTGCGTTCAAGGCCTGGAGGCTGCATTTGGTCCTGTGTGGGTGTAGGGTGCACCCCCACTGTGGCAACTGCACGGGGATTTCGAGGGAGTGGGCAGGACGGGAGGTGGGCTGCGCTCTTAAAGGACCGTGTGTCCCTCGTGTCTAGGGCTCCGATATCCTGGGGACAGGGAGTGGGTGGAGTTGCCAGGACTGGTCTAAAATGCTATTGTCAGGTTTCCATTTGGACTCAGGCGGTGTGACTTGCCCAAGAACAAGTAGCGGCCAGCACACGGCAGGGTCGAGTTTGCCTGAGGTGCTCAGGACCCAGAGATGGAATGGAAAGGGTGCAGAGGACGAGGATTTGCTGACAACTGTCTAGGCTCAGGGTCCGCTGATCTGCATTCCGGTGGCCCTGTTTGGATTTTCTGGGCACTTTCCGGCCCTATGCTGGGACCCCCATCTGTCCCTGGCTGCATGCAGGGGTCCTCTGAGGAGCATTCAGTGTCCGCAGACCATCCAACCCTGGGGATGGGTCCTGGAAGTTGCTTCTGTAACATTCCCTCGGTGCCTCCAGTGTCTGGCCTCCTTTAAGCAGGGGACCCCGTGGCCAGTGTTCAGATGAGTTTGGATGTTGGCGGGTAGATGGGTGAAGTAGGGAGGGGTACTTTCCGGGGGGTCTGGATGTCCTTGGGGCTTTGTTGAGTGGAATTGGGTGTGGGGGAAGAGCAGTTGTGCCAGCGTCAGGTGGGAGCCTAAATTGCCATCCCAGGTGTCTCTGTGGGGGGTGGGGGTGGGGCCAAGATGGGCGTCTTGCCTGCACCTGCATAATTGGATCGGATTCACCCCACCTCTTGTTTCCGGGTGCTGTGGGTGAAGTTACCCCCAGTCTGGTGGGCTGGGAGCTGCTGAGGCCAGGCCTGGCTCCCTCTGGTTATTCTCTGCGTCCCCAGCACCTGGAACTGAGCTGGCCACCCGGAGCCATGCAGAAAGTCGGCGGTAGAGGTGGGTCACTGGGGGGCCTGCAGCGGGGTGTGGGCTCTGGAGCTCTTGAGCCCCATGACGGAGCCCAGGACTGTTGCCTTGTGTATGTCCCCTTAGGCTCTGGTCTTGGGGACGGGCGGGCTGGCCCAGCCTGACAGGGCAGGGTTCCCAGGGGTGCTGGACCTGCCGAGCTTGCGAGGGGACCCTGAGAAGCCGGTGGATGGGGAGTAGAGGATGCCTCACACTGTCCTTTACACCCCGAAGCTGCCCCCGGGAGACTTCTAGAGGCTGGGGGCCGGGAGCCTGAGGGAACTCGGGCTCCCCACTGGTTCCCCGGGCCACTGTCTGCCCCCACAGCCTGTCAGCCCTGCAGGCCCTGTGCTCAGGGAGAGGGGGATAGCTGGGTCTTCTCTAAGGGAGAGGGGCCGGGAGCCTCCTGGGTGAGGGCATGCGTGCCCAGTGGTCCCGGTGGCCCTGCTTTCTGAGGGCCGCCAGCGGTTCAGACCTAGTACCTCTGTCATCTGTCCCATGGCCACTGCTCCATGAAACTTCTCATACAGCCTGAGGCGCAGCAGGGCCAGACCTGGGTATATAAGGACCAAGGCTGGCCCACATGGGACTCTGGGCCTCGGCATGCGGGATGGCCCTGGCGTTGTGAAACCCAGCCTCTCGTGGGTGAGACGGTGCTGCTGGGAGGTGGCCTGAGAAAGGTGACGTCCCTAGCAAAGCGTTGCTGTCATCCTGCTTTTAGAGCTTTATCGTGGACAGTTTGAGCATGCACAGGAGGAGGCAGAGTTGTGTGCTGAACCTCATGGCCCCGTCACCCTCTGCCCTGCCCTCCACACTCCCACCTCCGCCTCTTTGTGAGCCAGATTCCAGCTGTCCTGTTCTTGGATGCATAAGTGCTTTGGAGCGGATGGCCACACCGTGGTCTCCCCTGAGACAGTGGGTGCTTCCCTGCTCCCAGTATGTGTCCAGGGTGTTTAGCTTTTGGATCGTCCCTGTTTGTTTGTTTTTTTTTTTTAGTCTGAGTTAGGATCCAGATAAGGTCCACACAGCGCAGTTGCTGGTCTTCTAACGAGTCGTCCGTGCTCCCACACCTTCCTCCCTCGTGCGGCTTGTTGAAAGCGGCGCCGATGGGATCTGGGCTTGAACTGCACCTGTGTCACCTCTATGGTGACATCCAGTGTGTCCCGCTGTCCTCTGTTTCCTGTAGTGTGATAGTTGGTCCGGAGCTGTGTTGGGTGGCAAGCCACATTTCAAGTGCCCTGGAGGCGCTGTGGTTGGTGGCTGCCGTGTAGGACAGGACAGCACAGAGGTAGTGTGTTGGTCGCAGGAGAAAGGTGTGGATGTGACAGTGCTCCTCCGGCTGTGGTCTGTCGGTCAGGGTCAGGTGTGGCTGCTTGCGGCCGAGCCCTTCTCGGGACTGTGCCGCTGCTGTATAGGACTCGGTTTGGACCAGGAACTCAGTGGGGACTTGGGCGGATGGAACTATCAGGACCTTAGCGTCTTTTGTTGCCTGAGGGCTGAGGCCCTAAGTGACGTGAGGGAGGGCATCTGCACGGGTGTGGGGGAGGCGGGGTCAGGAGCGGACCGTCGGGCCTGGCGTGCGTGTCACGTGTCCAGCTGTATGTTCGTGCCGCATGTGCTGCTGCCTTGGGGACTGGCCAGGCCACAGAGGGTCCCCTCCCTGAGCCCTTACTGACAGAGGGCCCTGCACCTGGACTCTCTGAGGCTCAGTCCTCATAGTTGGGCCACCGTGAAGCCAGAGACCCAGATGATGGGGAGTGGGCTACTTTGGAGACGCTGCCTGGATGGACCCCCAGCGTAGGTGACGTTGAAAGGTCTGAGGGAGTGTGTGTCAGACGGGGACAGCCTGGAGGGGTGTCTGAGGCTCGAGGTGATGGAGGTGTGGGAGAACCAGGCGGGGGGATGGCACCGAAGGGTCCAGGAAGGAAGTGGCACGGAACACTGGCTGCTGGCTGCAGAGAGGTCTCGGGAGGTCTGGGGCGTCCTGCGTGCCCAGCCGCTCTCACGCTCACGTTCCCTGGCTGCACGGCGTGGCCGGCCTGCACTTGGAATTCGGAACATAAGTAAATGCACGTGTAGCAGTGGTTCCCAATGGGACACAGAGCTGCAGACCAGGGGGCATGCGCCGCCTTCCACGTGGGGTTAGCCCCCGGCGGGGCAGGAGGGCAGGTGGGGAGGCCTCGGCTACAGCTGCACACTTGGTACCTGATGGGGTCAACACCGGAGCCCCCAGAGCACCCGCAGCCCTCGGGAGCCCCGCGGTGCCGGCCTGGTGAGGGTGGCCACCTAGGGGGTGGGCTCACCCGTGGCGGGGAGCCCACGCAAGCCATTGATGTGACGAGGGGCCCGTGGCCAGATATAAACGCAGGGCTGCTTCTGTACTGTCAGTGCTAACAGGGCACAGGGGCCGGTTAAGCATGGTGAGGATCTGAGCAGACGTGTCTCCGATAAAGACGCGGTGACCGGTGAGCACGTGAAAAGATGCCAGCGGCTGGCTTTCAGGGAGACCAGGTCAAACCACCCTGAGCAAGCACTCCACACCCACCGGGATGTCTGTCACCAAAGACGGGTCGTGGCGCGTGTGGTGAGGATGCGCAGAAGCTGGAGCTGGCTGGCTGCAGACCTCGGCACTTAGGACAGCCACCTGCCGGCCCCTGGGGGGAGTCCGCCTCCCTGCTCCTGGGTGTCCGACGCTTGTACGCGGGTGCTCACAGCAGCGGGACCCGTGGCGGCCGAGAGATGGAAACGGCCCCGGTGTCCGGCACCGGCCCAGCAGGTCTGCGTATCGGGGTCCAGCCACACGGTGGAGTACCACCCAGCTGTCACAAGGAGCAAGGCGCTGGCACCTGCTACAGCCTGGATGCGCCCTGGAAACATGTTCAGTGAAGGAAGCCAGACAAGAGGCCCCGTGTCGAATGATTTCACTGGTAGGAAATGTCCAGAACAGGCAAATCCATGGAGCCAGAGAACAGATTAGTGTCCTCTCCAGCTGGGGTGGGGGATGGGCTTTGGAGATGACGGCCACAGAGCGTGGGGGTTCTGTTTGGGGTGATGGCCGCACGCGCTGAGAAGACCCCAGAAGCCACCGAATTGTGCCCTTCACACAGCGAACTGTATGGCATGTCAATTACATCCGCATTAAGAAATCTCTGCAGGAAAGAGCCGGCGGTGCGCACCTCCACTCCCCACCCCCATCTCGTCCTCTTCCTCCACGTTGCTGTGTTCTAGGCTCCTTGTTAAGCCTTTTCTGTCCTAATCTCAGCACCTCGCCGTAGTGCTATGGTGTTGGGACCACTCTTGATCCTGTTTTACAGACTGGCAGACAGGCTTCCCAAGGTTACGTCACTTCCTTGGGCCACATGTCTGTGAGTGTGGCAGAGAGGTGATTCCATCAGCATGACCTGCGGTATCACCCCAGAGCCGCACGCAGGGGCCTGGTCGAAGAGGTGGTATCTTTGGGTGGGTTTGAGAAGGGCTGGGTGGGCTTTGGACTCAGCTCCCTCCTTGGATTTCCCTCGGCCATCCACGCTGTGGTTCTTCCTGCTGACTTCCTGTCTGGCTCTGGGAGGGAAGCGTGGGGACTCAGGAGTCAGGACTCTGGCCCTGAGTCAGACCTAGTTCACAGCCCGACGCCTCCATCTTCTGATTGACCTTGGCCGAGTCACTCAGCCTTCCTGAGCTGTCGTCTCGGCGTCTGCAAGGTGGGCATGGTGAAGGGACACACCCTCTGGGGTTGTGGGCTTAACTGCAAGGCTGGGTGCTGCGGCCGCAGTGATCATGACCATCGCCAAAGTGGTTCTCGGCGGCATTCTCCCCACGTTCTCAGAGTCCGTTACCTTGTCCTCAAGTCCTGGCTGCCGGGAGATTGTCCTTGGGACCTACCCCGAGGAGAGGACCCCCTGAGCACACGTGCGGGTGACTGCATTGCGCAGGCCCCCAGCAGAGGGGAGCCCGAGCAGGTAGGCCCCGGCCCACCCCTCCGCACCCGCTGCAGGGAGGTCTGAGGTCCAGCAGCCTTCCTGCCGCCTCTGGCCTGAGCTCGGAGGCGCCTGCACGGGGCCCTGCGGCTGTTGGGGTTCACGAGGCCTGGCACGCTCCTCTGGTGCGTGGATCTCCGTTGTGTGCACTTGTGGTGTCGATGCCTTCACGCACAGACACAGGGAGGCTTTGAGGTGCAAACTGAACGTGCGCATTGTGGTCACCTTGTTCTGTGACCTGGAATGATGTGGCACCATTGACATCCACGGCCCGGACCGGGCCCCGCGCAGCCTCTGGTCTCACTGGGCTAGCAGTGCAGGCGCCCGGTGTCGGTGAGATTGGGTTTCCCTTTCCTGCTCCTCTGCGCCCTCACCGTGTGGCTCTCCCCTGAGAGCGGAGTGCCGTCTCCCGCAGGGGCCGCCGCCGCCTCTCTGTCGCTCTGCCTTGGCCCTGAGCAGTGACTCTCTGGCCACCGTCCCATGACATCTGGCTGGGTGGCCCTGCGGGACGTGGTCCTGCCCCCACGAGCTGCCCCGGGGATGGGGGGGGGGGTGGTACCTGTGTCACCCGTTGTGTCTCCCCCATGGCTCTTGAGACGCTAGTTTTCGAGGGAGACCTGGGCTGGGCTTTGGTTTCAAGTCAGGAAGCCATTTTGGTTGGAGATGCACATTTTACTTTCTGGAACACTCTGTAGTGGCCGGCGCCCGCAGCGGGAACCCAGATGCGCCCAGCCCGCCGAGCGCTCTGGAACGAAAACACCCCGCAGGTCCTGCTGCTGTCTGGGGTGGCGGCGGCCATCTGGCCCGGGCGCCCTGGGGCCAGCCCTGCGAGCCGGGTGCCTGCGCGTCTGCCATGCCCGCGGGGTGGGCCGCGGGGGCGCTGGCCGAGCTGCCCACGGCCTTGCCGCCGAACGCAGCACAGCTGGAAAATGCAGCTCACGTCCTTTCTTCCCGGAACACCTCGTTCTTTGTGGCTTGGCAGCCGTCTCTGCCAAGGGGCCTGGTGGTGCCCAGCAGCCTGTGCCAGGGAGGGGGCTGCATCTGTGGCCAAGGTGGGCAGGGCCCCTTCTCTCCCTGAGGTGCCGTGGGCCCCGGCCTGGACAAGTGTGGTGGCGCCGGCTTTGGCAGCCCCCGGGGCCCTGAAGGCACGGAGCTCCTTGCAGGATGCTCGGGGGCCACCCTGGAAAGGGCTTTGTCCTGAGGCAGGGCCAGAAGCCAGCTTTTCCTTCTGGCCGGAGCAGGGGACGAGGGCCAGCGCTCAGGGCAAGACTAGCAGTGCCGGCGGCCTCCGGGGTCTGCTGCCCGCAGACTGCTGTGCAGCCCTGCTGTCAGGTTGGGGTGTGCCGTTCGCCATGCCCAGCAACCGAGTGGGCGATGCGTGTTCCCCTGGATGGCCGGGGATGGGGAGGAGCCCGGCCTTTCTTGTCCAGCCTTCTGACACTGGGTGGTGACAGGGGAGGAGGCCCCCAGGCCCAGCACTCCCACCTGCGGGAGGAGACGGCGCACGCCTGGCCGGCTGTGACAGGGCTGAGTATTGGTGTTGGGTCTGGAGGGAGGCTGCTTCTCCCGCCCCCCAGACAGGTCGTTTTCTCCTCTTGCCCAGTTGGGAGGGGCAAGCTGGACCCTTTCCTGGGCAGCTGCCGTCCCTTGTTAATGCCCTGAAGGTGGCTGCTTAATGCCCTGAAGGTGGCTGCGTTTGGTGGGTTGAACTTGAAACACCTCTTCTCCAGGGAGTGTCTTTCTTTCTTTTTTTTTTTTTTTAACGTTTTATTTATTTTTGATAGAGAGACAAAGCATGAGAGGGGGAGGGGCAGAGAGAGAAGGAGACACAGAACCGGAAGCAGGCTCCAGGCTCTGAGCTAGCTGTCAGCACAGAGCCTGACGCGGGGCTCGAACCCACAAATGTGAGATCTGACCTGAGCCGAAGTCGGAGGCTTAACCGACTGAGCCACCCAGGCGCCCCTGGGGAGTGTCTTTCCATCCTAGTGTGGGGCGCACACACGCCCGCCCGGCCCCCCCCACCCCCCCGCCCAGCCTGTGGCCCCAGGACTTCCTAGGCCAGCAGTGTCACCACCCAAGATACCTGTGTTCTATCCTGATGAGGGTTCACTTGTGGGAGAGCAGAGCCTGGGTGAGGGGGCCCCATAAGATGCTCAGAAATGTGGGCCACCTCCTGGATCTGGAAGGTTCCCTGGCAGGCCTTTCTGCCTCACCTTGGAGGCTGAGACAGCTCCTTGCTGATGCCCTGGGGCCGGTGGGGCCCCCCCGTCCCTCCTCCCCAGAGAGCCTGCCCCTGCCCCCCCAGCGGGCCCTCTCGGCATGTATGTCTTCAAATCTGCTCCTTCCGAAACTTGAATTCATTAATTTAAACATCATCATTTCCGGCCTTGGAAGCCAGCCTTGCGCACCATAAATAGATGGAATGAAAACAGAATGAGGTTATTACACTCCGCCTGCCCCCAGTGCTGCTAGTGAGGCGGGGGTGGGGTGGGGGTGGGGACCCAGACCCAGCGCTGTGGCCTCTCCCCTCCTGCCCGGGCCTGGCTCTGGAGGGCGGGTGGGGGGGTCCTCCTTGCTGGGCCGATCAGACCTGTGGGACCTCTGGCGAGAGGACAGCCAGCTCAGGCTGTGTGTCCAGGAGCCCAGAGAGGGATGGAGGGGGGAGCACGGAGCCCTGGGCGTTGGACGGGGAGTGGGGTACCTTCTCCCCCTCCAGCACGGCCATCCTGTCCTGCCAGAGGGAGGAGGCAGCTGCTGGCTCGGGAGGAGTGGGTTACATAACCTCGGCAGCGGCCCCTCCAGGCTTGCTCCCCCCAAGCCCTGTTTCCAGTGCGGCGGCCAGCGCAGGGGTGGGGGTGACGGGCTGGGGCCTGGCACTCACCCCCGCCGCTGACCACATGCGTCTGGAATGTGCAGATGTTTCCTTGGGGGCTCCGGCTGGCCCCCAGACCCCGCCCAGCATCTGGACTGGGGACGGGCACACGGGCCACTCCTTTCTCTGGCAGAGGAGGAAACTGAGGCTGCTCAGGGCTGCGGGATGGGGTCCCAGCTCCTCCGCTCTGGAGGGGGCCTGCTCTCAGAACCACCCCAGGCTCAGGAAGAGTCCAGACCTGCTGTCTGCGGCCACTCTGTCCTCAGCTTTCCCCTTCACACCCCCGACCCACTCCCCTTTACTAGTGTAGTCCCTTCTCTCTCCCTGCCCCCCTGCCCCCCCCCCCCTCCCGGGCCTGGGGTGTGGGCAGGGGCAGACCACAAGTGCTGAGCCTCGTGTGAGAGGGCACGGGGGAGCTGCCTTCGCTCCCAGATGGGATTCTTCAGCAGCCACCGCTGGGCACCTCCAGCTCCGTGGCAGCGGCAGGGACCCCTCCACCAGGCTTCTGCTTGGGGCAGGAAGGATCAGACCTGGACATACAGGGACATGCGGTTGGGTACCTGAACCCCAAGGACCCACGCTGCGGGGAGGCTGGTGCCCATGAGACTGTCTGGTCTGGAAAGTGGGCGGGGGGGCGCAGGACCACCTGGCATGGGGGACAGACCAGGCTCCCTAGTGACTGCTGGCTCACTATGGCGGGGGGAGGAAGAAGGCCAGCCTCTCAGCCTGATCCCTGGGGAGGTGACACGTGTCTTGTGAGAGCATGGATGTGTGCCTGTCCCTTGGTGTGCGTGTGTCCCCGGGTCACCCACCTCCTCCCTAAGCTGGCCTGACCCTGGCAGCCTGGGCCTTGGGGCCCCTGGAGGTTGTTGGCGTGGGCCTCGGAGGGGCCTCGGAGTGCCTAGCTGGCCCAGAGGGGGGCCCCACTTGGCCCAGGACCTCTGCGGGGCGCTGTCCGGCCAGGCCACTGGTGCTCCTCCCAGCAGGGCAGACACTGCCGTGCTGGGCCCCTGCAGCAGAGGCTCCTCTCTGTGGGGAACCCCGGTGTGGGGGCAGGGTGTCACACTGTGATGATGTCACCTGGGGGGGTGCAGGGCTGGTAGGAGCCTCCGTGGCCTTCCCCCAGAACAGTGACGGCAAGAACAGATGGAGATGGGCACAAGTGACTGGGACCTTGGGGCTGTGGGACTGGTTGCAGACCCCACGAGTGTTCCTTTTGGTGTGCTCCTTCTGGCGACCCCCGGGGCTCCCCCTCAGTGTCCCTTCCGGCCTTCCCACCCCTGCCTGTGCACACCCTCACCACGGCCTGCCCCATGCAGATGCTTCGGCACCCCGGGGCAGGCTGGGGGCTGGGGCTCAGGACCCGGGGTGTGGCACCTGGCTCCTGTCCTGGCTCTGCCCTTGGGGCATGGGACCTTGGCCAGCAGGGTCCTGGGGAGCCTACTGCTGTTTTCTGTGCACCATGGGCCCAGGTGAGTGCTGGGGTGGGGGCAGGGGCCCAGCTGGCGTCTGGAAGGCAAGGAGCACGTGGCCAGTGCCTGTGACTGTGTGACCGTGACGGTGGGGCCTCTCTGGGGCCACTAGGCCAGGCAGAGCTGGATGGAGGACCTAACGGGGACCAGGATGGCTCGAAGCCACAGGCCAGTGAGGCCAGGGACAGTGGTGTCCTGATGGGTTGGGGTGGGTGCTGGCTGAGTGGCCTGGGCCCTGGCCTTGACCTGACCCCCCCCCCCCGCCCCCGATGTCCTGGATCCTCAGGCCCCACAGGCTGCTCCCAGCAGCTGCCACTCATGATGGATTTTCCAGAAAATGGGATGTAGAAAAACATTTTAGGGATTTTCCTTCTTTCTTTTCTCTTGTGCTTGAGGCCCAAGCGGGGCATCTGTCCTGGGAACTCTCACCCCATGCCCTGCCACCCCCAGGTTGAGCCTGTCTGGATTGTCTCTCCCGGGTCTGTTGGGTCTCATGCCGCTGCAGCCTGAGTGTCCCTCAGAGGCACAGGCCCCCTGCCAGCCTCGGACACCGGAGGTCCCTACGTGGGTCTCACCGAGGTGTCTCGTGGCCCAGCCAGTGCCACTGCAGAGCATCATGGTCGGCCAGCGGCTGGGCTTCCGGCTGCCTCCCCCCGGTCTCCCGGGCTGCCCGCTGCACCGCACCCTGGGAGCCACCTGGCGGGGTGAGGCTGGCTGGGGTGCCGTGTGGAGCCGGGGCGGGCAGTGTGCGCGGCCGCCAGACTGCTGCTGTCCAGTCCCGGACCCCCTTGTGAGCGGCCACCTCGGCTCCTCTGACCCCAGCCACCAGACGGCAGGCCTTCTGGGGGCTGCAGGGGACCCTGCTAGAGGTCCTGTCCCCATGTCCTCCAGCCCCCAAAGGCCTCTCCTGTCCTGGAGTTCCTGGGACCCACGCCCTGGGTGGAGACGGATCTGCGCTAGCAGACAGGCACCCACGCACTCGAGTGGTCTCCCCTCCCGCCCTCCCCCCGGAATGGCGACCGAGGGGCGCGCTGAGGCCGGTGCCGCGTCCGAGCCACCTTGCTCTGGCCCCGGACGCGTTGTCAGTCACAGTGCTCTTTCTCGGGGTGGAAGAGGCCCTCAACCTGCTCTTCGATGGGGCTCCTGGCCCCCTGGCCACCCCCCTTGTGTCTGGTCCCCTCTGAAGTCCCCATCCCAGGCCCCCTTGGGCAGTCCTGTCCCGCATGGAAGCCTCCACAGCCCATTTCTCCTCTTTCCAGGGCAGAATGAGTATGAGAAACTGGGGGCAGGGGCTCTTGGCTTCTCTCAAGGTTGCGTTGTTACCAGGGCGCTTGGGTGGGCTCTGGACCTTGGCTCAGGTCACGATCTCATGGTTGGTGGGATCGAGCCCCGTGGTGGGCTCTGTGCTGACCGTGCAGAGCAGAGCCTGCTTGGGATTCTGTCCCAGTTCTGCTTGGCTCCGGGCTCCCTGACTGTAAAGCCTGTCTTGCCCCCACAGGGGTGGGGGAGGAGGCCCTGTGGCTCCCGACGTGAAGCGTGTGGCTCCCAGGCGGGGGCAGCGCTGCCGTGGGAGGGCTCCAGCCAGCGCTGCTCTTTCCTAGGCCCCTGCCGGTTGCCGTGAGAGCCCGGGTGGCCAGCAGGTCTCCAGAGCGAGGCAGCGGTCCGGGGCCGCGGTGCGGGCCATGTCCTCAGCCTGGTTCCAGGTGTGGTCGCCAGCATCGCGAGCCAGGCAGAGGCGCTGCCCCGGGCGTCCCGGCCCGTGAAGCCCTGGGACTCTCCCCTCCCCCTGTGTTTGTGGGGACCCGTTTTCGTGAGGCCTGGTCTCAAGGGAACTCAGCGCCTCGGCTCCCAGGAGGACCTTGTTTTCACCCCAGCCTGTGCTGACTAAGGTCCTGCTGTATTTGGAGCAGGCTGGGCAGGGTGACTGTGGGGAGCTGGGCTTTAGGACACCCCACGGACTGCCTCAGGAGCTTAGGTAGGAGGGGCCGTGGGCCAGTCAGG
This sequence comes from Mungos mungo, assembly GCA_004023785.1. Lineage (NCBI taxonomy): Eukaryota > Metazoa > Chordata > Mammalia > Carnivora > Herpestidae > Mungos > Mungos mungo. The sequence continues at coordinate 124,535 of PISW01004902.1, forward strand.
TGTCCGGGGCTGGGGTGTCGGGACCAGGCTGTGGCTGGGGTAGGTGGGAGTCTGAGCGTGTTAGGAGCTGGGTTGCTAGGACCTATAGAAGTGGTTAGGCCCGGGGGGAGGCATCAACGGACCCCTGGCCTCTGCACAACTGGGTGGTCGCTGAGGGCAGTGGTAGGACTGGTGAGAGGTGTTCTGGGGACATCAGAGTGTGAGGGGACATCCGGAAGGGCAGAGGCTCGGCGGGCGGGAGGCCCGGGCATCATCAGTTTGGAGGCCATGGCAAGGGTCTGCTCAGACACGTGCAGGCCTGAGGAAGGGGTGGGGGGAACGCAGTGGAGCAGGTGACCAGAGGTGTCCAAGTCAAGGTGGTCCATGGGTCTCTGTCCCAGGAAGTGGAGGGGCAGGGGCGGCCCTGGCCTCTGCCTCCAGGCCAGCCAGGAGTCGCTGGCTACGGAGCGTGTCGACTGAAAGACTTGGACTCTCCGGGAGGAGTGGGGCCGCATCTCCAGCCCCAGGGGTCACGGCTCTGAAAACGTTCACAACTTGGTGGAAGAAAGTGCTTTCGTGCTGTTTTCATTGGTGCGTCTCCAGATACTACCCACAGGGAACGGGTTTCCGCCGTCCGTGACATGTGTGTTTCCCTCGTTAATTACGTGTCCTTTCAGTCTGTCCCCCGCAGTCTTCACTGTTTGTTAGCAGCGTGCGCAACGGCTGTCAGGGCCTTTGGTCCCCCGTCTAAGTTGCCAGTGCTCTTCCCAGCTCGTTTTTTGATTTTATTGATACTCTGTGTGGAAGTTGCAGGTTTTTCTGTAGTTGGGTCGTCTGGTTTCATTTCTGCTTATCCTTTCGTGCTGTGAAGAGCCTGTGGCGTCCTCCTGGATCCTTTCCATCTGTTGGCTTCCAGGAGGGTGTCACCTTTGACTTTGGGTCCCCGCTGCTGCTGAGACATGCCCCTGTCACGTTGGATTTTGAACCTGCTGGGGTTTATGGAAGTCAGGCTCTAACTCCTGGTGGTCAGCATTGTCTGGGTTGATCTGGTGCGCTGCGTGGACTCCTGCAGGGCCAGAGTCTGTCTCCCGAGGGTCCGTCACCCGCCGCTCGGTGTAGCGGAGTGTACATCGACGTTTCGTGATGATTCTTGCCCGGTTAGGCTTCCCGTCCCACCCGTGTGCTGCTTGCTGGCTGCCGATGTTCTCACTGGGGTCCTGTTAACCTCGGTCTCTGCTGCGTTCTGTCGCCCTCGCTGTCATGTGGGCTTGTCCACCAGGTCCCTCCCTGTTTATCTAGTCTTTGTGCCCCACTGAGTCCTGGGGGCATTCTGAGGCCATCTCCTTCCCAGAGCCCGGAACAGCTCGGCCCCTGGCCCTGGAGACCCTTGGGCTGCCGTGCTGGTGGGAGGGGAATGGGTGGGGCGTAAGTGGCATGCTTGGGGCTCCCAGCCCTCTCCCCTCCATTAATTTGGATCCCATCCCCGGCCCTCACGCGTGGGGAGTTGGAGGGGGGGAGGCTGTAGGTTGTGGGTCGAGGGAGCCCTGGGGGTGGGCCTGGGTCGGCCCTGTGTCCTGTCTGAGACTCTGGCACTGATTAGTGGCCGCTCTGCCCCTCAGAGATGTGTCCCACAACCTGCTCCGGGCCCTGGACGTCGGGGTCCTGGCGAACCTCTCCGCACTGACAGAGCTGTGAGTGTCCCCTCCGGGGGGCGGGGGGTGGCTTCCCGTCACCGTTTTGGTTACGGACGCTTCCGTCAGACCCTGCTGAATCCCCCCTTTCTTCCAGGGACATAAGTAACAACCAGATTTCTACTTTAGAAGAAGGATTATTTGCTAATTTATTTAATTTAAGTGAAATGTAAGTTGTTGTTTTCGGTGGGTGTTGGTAGCCAACCCCGAGGTCCCCAGTAGCCCTCCCTGCCGGCTTCCCCTGGCCTCCGGCCCGCTCCCGCTTGCGCCCTGGCCCCGAGGGCTGTTTGCTTGCCTGCTGGAGCCGTCCCAGGGCCCGGCGGGCTGCCACAGGGGCGGTGGGACGCTGTGCGGGGCGGGGTGCCCCGGGCCCGCGCTCCCTGGGGCGAGGCCAGCGCAGACCTCGAGGCCCACCCGGCTGCCCTGCGCCTCCTGCAGAAACCTGAGCGGAAACCCGCTGGAGTGTGACTGTGGCCTGGCGTGGCTGCCTCGCTGGGCGGAGGCGCGGCAGGTGCGCGTGGCCCGGCCCGAGGCGGCCACGTGTGCTGGGCCCGGCCCCCTCGCTGGCCAGCCCCTCCTCGGTGGCCCCTTGTCACGTAGTGCCTGTGGTGAGTACGGCGGCGTGAGACCAGCTCAGTCCTCCTCTGTAGGTGTTCAGGGTCCCCAGCCCGGAGGGGTGGCAGGCGGGGCTCGGGGAACAGAGGCACGTGGGCAGCAACTGTGGTTGCTGAGACAGACCGGGCCGGGGGGTGGGGCAGGGGAGCAGTGCAGGTGGGGGGAGGGGAGGGTGGTGAGTGCCAGGCAGGAGGTGGGGGGGGGGGGGACACGATCCAGGGTCTGGGATGGGGACAGGTGCGCGGCAGGGGCGGGGCCTGCCTGGGGCCAGCCTGGGACAGACCAGCCTGTCTGCTCCATCTAGGTGAGGAGTACATCGCCTGCCTCCCCGGCGACAGCTCCGGGGCCGTGGTGCCCGTGGCCTTCTCTGCCGCCCACGAGGGCCCTCTGGGGCCTGAGGCCTGCGGCGCCTTCTGCTTTGTGGCTGGCCAGGGCCTCGGGGCCCTCTCGGAGCAGGGCTGGTGCCTGTGCGGGGGGGCCCAACCCCCCAACGCCTCCTCCACTTGCCTGCCCCTGTGCTCCAGCCCCCCGCTGCCCCTCGCCCCTGCCTGCGGGGGCCCCACCCTCCTCCAGAACGTCTTCCCTGCCTCCCCAGGGGCCACCCTGGTGGGGCCTCAGGGACCCCTGGCCTCCGGCCAGCCAGCAGCCTTCCATGTCACCGCCTTCCTGCCCGTCAGCTCCACACATTGGGACTTCGGTGACGGCTCCCCTGAGGTGGATGTCGCTGGTTCTGCTGCCACTCACCGCTATTCCCTGCCTGGGCACTACCGGGTGGCGGCCGTGCTGGCCCTGGGGGCCGGCTCAGCCCAGCTGGCGGCTGCTGTGCGCGTGGAGGCGGCGCCCGCTGCCCTGGAGCTCGTGTGTCCGGTCTCGGTGCCCAGTGATGAGACCCTCAAGCTTGGCATCCGAAATCGTGGTGGCTCTGACCTGGAAGCCACCTACAGGATCGTGGCCGTGGGCGAGGAGCCCGTTCGAGGTGGGTGCCTTCTCGCCCCCAGGGCCTGGAGGGGGTGGGGCCGCCCTGTCTGGGCCCACATTGATGCCCCCCTCCCTGCCTGCTGACTCCTCAGTGGTGCATCCGCTCTGCCCCTCGGACACTGCCATCTTCCCCGGAAATGGGCGCTGCTACCGCCTGGTGGCAGAGAAGGCCCCCTGGCTGCAGGCACAGGAGCAGTGCCGGGCCTGGGCGGGGGCCGCCCTGGCCATGGTGGACAGTCCCGCCGTCCAGCGCTTCCTGGTCTCCCAGGTCACCAGGTACCTGCCCCCACCCCCAGAAAAGTTTGAGGTGGCATCCCTGGAATGCCGGGTCAGGGACAGAGCCTAAGTTAGGGCCTGAGGGGGATCAGGGGAGGTGGGGGGTGCTTAGAGGGGTCAAGTCCAGCCGGCTGGCCTGCCTGGGGCCCAGGGGCCCTGCTCTTCCGCCACCGTCTCATCAGCCCTTTGGACACAGATGTGAATGTAGGGGTGGGGGGGGTGCGTTATAGATCCCACATGCCGCCCACCCCCTGTGGTCCCCTGCTGAGCCCCTCCCGGCAGCGGCAGACGCAGTTCCGGCGTGACCATGGAGGCCAGCCACGTGCAAGGAGCCTCCTGGACGCCTTCATCCCCCCAGGCCCAGGAGGAAATGTGCTTTCCTAGAGCTGGCATTGCCCCCCACCCCGGCTCTCAGCACCTGCCATGGCTGGGAAGGGGATGGAGGCTGGACGCCCATGTCTCCCAGAGTCTCTGCTTGGGGCGGGGGCGATTGGCATGCGGCTCATACCCCAGATATCATCAGTGTCTGGAAGAGGAAATCGAGGCCCGGAAGGGTCAGGGCCCTTGCCAGGGTCACGCGGTTCACTGGCAGTAGCCGGGCCCCCGTGCCTGGCTCTGACCACAGCACCTCACTCCCGTCCGAGTGCCATCCTTGTGTCCCTGTGCCTGCTCCTGACCTTGTGTCTATAAGCCCGGCCTCCAGAAGAGTTTTGCTACTTTGTCAGAGCTGTGAGGAGGAGCGTTTGGGGGGCTGATACTCAGGCGTCTCGCTCCCTAAATGCTGCACTGGGAGCCTCCCCACAGGATACAGTGTGGGTGTGTGCAGCCTTTGGCCAGATTGAGTCCTCACCTTGTAAGAAGGGGCCCTGGCCCCATGGGCATGGGCGGTTCAGTGGACATGATCACGGCCTTGCTTGCCAGGTCATTTTTCTGAGCCTCAGTTTCCTCGTCTGGAAAATGGGAGGAGGGACAAGGCCTTGCCTGAGGGGCTGCCGTGAGGAGTGAGGAAGAAGCTCCCAGAGAGAGAGGGCAGATGGAGGGGTGTCTCTGGAGACCCCCCCCCCGAGCCCCCACTCTCCCCACCGTCTGTCTGCAGGAGCCTGGACGTGTGGATTGGCTTCTCGGCCGTGGAGGGGGCGGAGGCAGGCCCCGCCGTGCGGGGCGAGGCCTTCAGCCTGGAGAGCTGCCAGAACTGGCTGCCGGGGGAGCCGCACCCCGCCTCGGCTGAGCGCTGCGTGCGGCTCGGGCCCGCCGGGCAGTGCAACACGGACCTGTGCTCGGTGCCCCACAGCTACGTCTGTGAGCTGCGGCCCGGAGGTGCGCTGGGGGCTGCCGGAGGGGCTGGGGGGCGCCTCGTGTCCTGGACCGGGACAGCAGCCTCCCTAAACCACGGAAGGTCTACTGGCCGCCCCGGGAGCTCCTCCGCATGGCTGTCCCCTCGACCACGCAGGGTCTCTTGGTTGCCCCAGGACGGTCCCATCCCTCACCCTGGGCTTGTTCCTAGCTGCTCAGTGTGGGTTAGGTGTTTGCTGAACGCCTGTTGTCCCAACCCGAGCCTGCACCAGATGAAGCAGACAGAGGTGGGGGGAGGGGAGGGCTCCTGCCAGGTGACTCAGTCCTGGGTCCGGCCCTGCCCGGGGCCTGCACCTCATTGTACACGTGTTGTCCCAGGTCCCGTGTGGGATGCGGAGAACTTCCTCGTGGGAGCGCCCCCTGGGGACCTGCCGGGACCCCTGAGCCCCCTGGCACAGCAAGAGGCCCTCTCAGCCCCCCAGGAGCCCGTCGAGGTAGGCCGACCCGAGGACCCTCCAGGACCTGGCCTGGAGACAGCCTTGCTAACGTCCTACGTGCTGAGTAGAGACGCGCAGGAAGCCTGCCTGCCACCGTGCAGAGGGCAGAGGCGCGCGCCCTGGTAGCCCAGAAAGCTCTGAGTGCCCCTGGGTGTTTTCTCTGGGTGTTTGTGGATTTTTAAAAAACAAGGTGGGGGTCCTGCTGCTCACAGGTGGTTTTGACCTGATTCTTTCTCTCTCGAGTGACCGTTAGTCACAGTGAAGCCCCGTCTGGGGGCTGCTTCTCCTCTGACGCAGTGGGTGTTGGGGTGTGCGGAGCTGAGCACCCTCTTCCCCCAGGTCATGGCGTTCCCCGGCCTGGGCCTAAGCAGAGAAGCCTTCCTCACCGCCGCCGAGTTCGGGACCCAGGAGCTCCGCCGACCGGCCCAGCTGCGGCTGCAGGTGTTCCGGCCCGAGGGAGGAGCAGGTGGGACTCCGTCCCGGTGGGGCGGTGGGGCCTGTCACCCATGTGCGGGGGGCCCCTTGGCTGGTGGGCTGGTCTCCAGCCCGGAGGTGCACAGAGTGGGGTCCACAGCGACACCGATCCCTGCTCAGGATCCCCGGGAATGCCTGGGCGTGGGGCTCGCCTGGGTCCGTCACCGGCCTGCTGTCAGCGGGAGAGGAAGATGGTGGGGGGGCCTGGCAAGACCGCGTGTCTCCACGGGGACGGGGTGTTCCTGGCTGGGGCTTATTGGCAAGCAGGGGCCCCCGACACCCCTCCTCTCCCTGCAGTGGGCCCAGGACACCGCAGGGAGCCTGACAGTGTGTCCCTGGAGAGCCAGACTCTGCCAGCGCCCGCGTGCACCCCGGAGGGGCCCTGGTGCCCCCGAGCTGGTATCCCCTTGTCCCTGGACACCCTTTGCCCACCCCAGGCCTGTGCCAATGAGTCCACGTCGGGGCCAGGGAGCCCTGGGGCCTCCTGCGTGCTCTGGAAGGAGTTCCTGTTCTCCGTGCCGGCAGGCCCCCCCACCCAGTACTCGGTACGTGTGCCGGCCTGCTGCCCCGGGGGACCCCCTCTGCTGCCCCAGGCCCCTGCCCTGCTCCGGCTTTGTCGTTGTCCTTGCTCACCCCCCAGCGTGGAAGCTGTCACCTGGGCCTTTCTGCTTGACCCAGCCCCAGTGTCCCTCAAAGGTCCTGCCCCTGTCCGGCCTGCAGCCTTGTCCTCTGCCCTGCGCATGGCCCATCCCTCTGAGGCCGCCTGTCCACCCCGCCACGAGGCCCTGGGGGTGTGAGCGAGTGCTGAGGCCCCTGGGGGTGTGATTCTAGATTTACCCCAGGGGGGTCCCACCCATCTGCTGGGGCGTCCAGCCCCGAAGGGTCCCACCGTGAGGACACAGCCTGCCTCTCCTGCAGGTCACCTTCCACGGCCAGGACAGCCCCCTGCTCCCCAGTGACCTCATCACCTTGCAGCACGACGCTGGACCAGGCGCCCTCCTGCACTGCTCACCAGCGCTTGGATCCCCCAGTCCTGAGCCACCGTACTTGACCGCCACGGCCTCGGCCTGGCTGGCCCAGCTGCCCGCCCAGCTGGAAGCGGCCCCGGCCGGCCCTGCCTGCGCCCTGCGGCTGCTCACTGCCACGGAGCGCCTCACCCCCCTGCTAGGCCTGAGGCCCAACCCAGGGCTGCGGAGGCCCGGGCGCTATGAGGTCCAGGCCATGGTGGGCAATAGCGTGTCCGCGCACAACGTGTCTTGCAGATTCGACGTGCTCTCGCCGGTGTCCGGGCTGCGTGTGGCCCATCCCACCCCCCGTGACGGCTGCCTCTATGTGCCCACCAATGGCTCGGCCTTGGTGCTCCAGGTGGACTCTGGCACCAATGCCACAGCCACAGCCCGCTGGCCTGGGGGCAATGTCAGCGCACCCTTCGAGGCCACCTGCCCCGCCTCGGTGGCTACCCTGGTGCCCGGCTGTGCTTTCGAGGCCAACGACACCCTGTTCGCGGTGCTGGCGCTGCCCGGGCTCCGCGAGGGCGAGCACGCCGTGGAGGTGGTGGTGGAGAACAGCGCCGGCCGGGCCAACCTCAGCCTGCGGGTGGTGGCCGAGGAGCCCATCTGCGGCCTGCGCGCCATGCCCAGCCCCGAGGCCCGCGTGCTGCAGGGCGTCCTCGTGGTGAGTGAGGCTGGGGGCTGCCACCACCCCTCCCTGCGGAGGCGGAGGAGCTCGGGCCCCTCACACCGGGGTGGTTCCCGAGTTAGTGAGGAACCACCCAGAAGACCACAGCCCCCGGGAGGCCGCGTTCTCTCCCAAAGCCCGTGAGCGCCTCCACCCTCCTGGGGCCTGAGTGTTTTCAGGGCCTCTGCTGTGTTCCCGCCACGCTGAAGGGATTGTTTGGGGCGGGGGGAGGCCTTCATGTCACCCTGCTGCCGTCACTGGTGCGCTGGAAGGGCGCCCTCCCTGCCTGGGGTGTCCCCACCCCTGCGCACGTGCACGGATCAGCCACCGGCTCTGCGGCCCGCACGCGGGCTGGCGGGGGGCAGCGTCTGCCTCGGCTCCCTGCTCACACCTGTTCTGTCGGCTGACTGGGCTAAACACCCAAAACCCCGAGGCCCTTGGGGCGCCGTGCCTCCCGGGCAGCCTGTGTTGTGGGCGGGAGCCCAGGGACGGGCGCGCAGACCTTCAGACGGTGGGGACTTTCTGTCGCTGGCACTAGACCACTTTCCAGACAGGAAGAGGGAGGAACTGAAACGTCAAAGGGCGCGTCAACCCAAACTTAGTCCTGTAACCTGTGGCCCCCTGCCCGCGCCACCCCCCCCCCCCCCCCCCGTGGTGGCTGGAGCTCTCGGCCTGGGAAGCCCAGTGGGGAGGCGTGTCCAGGTGGGCGACTTCTGCTTAGGGCGGAATGGCGTCTCCAGAGCCCCAGGGCCGCTGACGCTGAGCCCTTCCTGCAGAGGTACAGCCCCGTGGTGGAGGCTGGCTCGGACGTGGTCTTCCGCTGGACCATCGACGACAAGCAGTCCCTGACCTTCCACAACGTGGTCTTCAACGTCATCTACCAGAGCGCCGCCGTCTTCAAGCTCTCGGTGGGTGGGCGCGTGGGGGCGGGGGCCGGGGTGGGGACTGCTCACCGTGCGCATCTTCGCCTTCCGCTCTGCTCTGCTTCCGAGGACCCCTCGGCTGCCTGCGGGTGAGTGCAGGGTGGGGTTGTGGCTGTGCCGCTCCGGGCCGCCCCCCCACCCGCTGGCAGCCCGCACACTGCCACCCGTCCCCACAGCTGACAGCCTCCAACCACGTGAGCAACGTCACCGTGAACTACAACGTCACCGTGGAGCGGATGCACAGGATGAGGGGCCTCTGGGTGTCGGCAGTGCCACCCGTGTTGCCCCCCAGTGTGACGCTGACACTGGCCGCCCACGTGCTGGTGGACTCCGCCGTGGAGGTGGCCTTCCTGTGAGTGCTCCTGGTCTGGCGGGCAGCGGAGCAGGCCGGGCCCAGGTGGGGCTGGTGCCGGGTTCCACCCCGGCCTCCACCTCACCGGCCAGGAGGTGCCGGGTGCGTGGGACCCTGGGAGAGGGGAGCGGGTGCAGCCGGGCCGACGGCTCCCACCCCAGCCTGCTCCTTGCCTGCCCCCTGCCCTGGCAGGTGGACCTTTGGGGACGGAGACCAGGTGATTGGCCAGTTCAAGCCTCCATACAATGAGTCCTTCCGGGTCCCTGACCCCGCGGTGGCCCAGGTGCTGGTGGAGCACAATGTCACACACACCTATGCCATCCCAGGTGAGGCTGCCACCACCCTGCCGGGGACAGCCTCCCTCTATCCAGTCTGGGTTGGTGGGCTGGGGCCCTTAATAGGGTGAAAGAGGGGTGCCGGGGTGAAGGGCAGACTGGGCCTCTAAGCCCCATGATTCAAGTCTCCTGGCCAGAAACTGGACTTGCTTGGGCCCCTCTCATACTCCCTTTTGGGTCAGAAGGGGGTTACCTTTTATTTCTAAAATTCCAGAAGCGTCACACACAGAACGCGCCATGAACAGTGGTGACCCTGCCTTTCTTGGCCCGCACAGACTCTCCCTGTTAACCAGAGAGGGTCTGCTCCCCTCCTTTCGGCCTCGGCCCCGCGTCTTGCCCTCTGCTTATGGAACCCTGCACCCGCCCCGTTGCGAGGCGCCGCCAGGGCAGGGCCGAGGGCCGTCTCCCTTGACCTGCTGACCGAGGGCCTGGCCTGCCTTGCTGAGGGGCCCTGGTGCGCAGCAGCTTGGGGCTAGGCCGTGGCTCCGCCGGGCAGGTGGTGGTGGCAGCCCTGGCCCTGTTCTCACTCACTCCTGTCCCCCAGGTGAGTACAACCTGACCCTGCTGGTGTCCAACGCCTTCGAGAACCTGACGCAGCAAGTGCCCGTGAGCGTGCGCGCCACCCTGCCTGCCGTGGCCGTGGCCGTGGGAGGTCGCGTCCTGGTGGCTGGCCAGGCTGTGACCTTCGCCCCCCACCCACTGCCCTCACCTGGGGGGATCCTGTACACATGGGACTTTGGGGACGGCTCCCCGGCCGTGACGCAGCGCCAGCCGGAGGTCAGCCACACGTACAGTGCGGGGGGCGCGTACCGCGTCCATCTGGAGGTCAACAACACGGTCAGCAGCGTGGCGGCGTGTGTCGGCGTCCGCGTCTTCGAGGAGCTTCGGGGCCTGAGCGTGAGCCTCAGCCCGGCCGTGGAGCAGGGCACGCCCGTGACCGTCCGCGCCGCCCTGGAGTCGGGAGACAACGTCACGTGGACTTTCGACATGGGGGACGGCACGGTGCTCACGGGCCCCGAGGCCACGGTGGAGCACGTGTACCTGCGGGCACAGAACCGCACGGTGACCGTGGCGGCGTCCAGCCCCGTGGGCCGCCTGGCCCTGAGCCTGCCCGTGCAGGTCTTCGTCCTGGAGGTGCTGCGGATCGAGCCCGCGGCCTGCATCCCCGTGCAGCCCCGCGCCCGGCTCATGGCCCATGTCACCGGGGACCCTGCCCGCTACGTCTTCGATTGGACGTTCGGTGACGGCTCTTCCAACACCACCGTCTCGGGGGACCCGACGGTGATGCACAACTTCACGCGGAGCGGCACCTTCCCCCTGACGCTGGTCCTCTCGAGCCGCGTGAACAAGGCCCATTACTTCAGCAGCGTGTGCGTGGAGCCCGAGCTGGGCAACGTCACCCTGTGGCCCGAGCGGCAGTTAGTGCGACTCGGGGAGGAGGCCCGCTGGGCGGCTCGGGCCTGGCCCCCATTCCTCTACCGCTACACCTGGCACTTCGGCACCGAGGACGCCGCCCGCGTCGGGGGCCCCGAGGCCACGTTTGCCTACGCGGCCCCGGGCTCCTACCTGGTGACAGTTGCCGTGTCCAACAACGTCTCGGCGGCCAACGATTCTGCCCTCGTGGGGGTGCAGGAGCCCGTGGAGCTCACGGGCGTCCAGGTCAACGGCTCGCGCGCGCTGGAGCTGCAGCAGCCCTACCTGTTCTCGGCCGTGGGCCGCGGGCGCCCCGCCACCTACCGGTGGGAGATGGGGGACGGCGGGGTCCTCGAGGGCTCCGCGGTCACCCACGCCTACAACAGCACGGGCCCCTTCACCGTCCGGGTGGCCGGGTGGAACGGGGTGAGCCGGGACTCGGCCTGGCTGAACGTCACGGTGCAGCAGCGGGCACGGGGGCTCAGCGTCAACGCCAGCCGCACGGTGGTGCCCCTCAACGGCAGCGTGAGCTTCGCCACCTCCCTGGAGGCCGGCAGCGACGTGCGCTACTCCTGGGTGCTCTGTGACCGCTGCACACCCATCCCCGGGGGCCCCACCATCTCCTACACCTTCCGCTCGGTGGGCACCTTCAACATCATCGTCACGGCCGAGAATGAGGTGGGCGCTGCCCAGGACAGCATCTTCGTCTACGTCCTGCAGCACATCGAGGGGCTGCAGGTGGTGGGGGGCGGGGGCGGCTGCTGCTTCCCCACCAACCGCACGCTGCAGCTGCAGGCCGTGGTCCGAGACGGCACCAACGTCTCCTACAGCTGGACCGCCCAGCGGGACGGCGGCCCGGTGCTGGCCGGCAGCGGCAAAGCCTTCTCGCTCACCGCGCTGGAGGCCGGCACTTACCGCATCCAGCTGCGCGCCGCCAACATGCTGGGCAGCGCCTTGGCCAACCGCACCGTGGACTTTGTGGAGCCGCTGGGGTGGTTGGCTGCAACCGCCTCCCCAAACCCGGCTGCTGTCAACGCCAGCGTCACCCTCTGTGCTGAGCTGGCCGGTGGCAGCGGGGTCATTTATGCCTGGTCTCTGGAGGGAGGACTGAGCTGGGAGACCCTGGAGCCGTCCACGACCCACACCTTTCCCACCCCCGGCCTGCACCTGGTCACGGTCACGGCCAAGAACCAGCTGGGCTCAGCCAATGCCACCACTGAGGTGGCTGTGCAGGCGCCTGTCAGTGGCCTCGGCATCAGGGCCGGCGAGCTGGCTTGTGGCTTTGTGGCGGCTGGGTCTGCTGTGCCCTTCTGGGGGCAGCTGGATTCTGGCACCAACGTGAGCTGGTGCTGGGCGGTGCCAGGTGGCAGCAGGCACGGCCAGCACGTTTCTGTGGTCTTCCGGGATGCCGGTGCCTTCTCCATTCGGCTCAACGCCTCCAACTCCATCAGCTGGGCGCTGGCCACGCACGAGCTCACGGTGGAGGAGCCTGTCGTGGGCCTGGTGCTGTGGGCCAGCAGCAAGGTGGCGGAGCCGGGGCAGCTGGTCCACTTTCAGGTCATGCTGGCCGCTGGCTCTGGCGTCAGCTTCTCCCTGCAGGTCGGTGGGGCCGTCCCGGAGGCGCTGTCCGGGCCCCGCTTCTCCCGCAGCTTCCCCCGGGTTGGGGACCACGTGGTGAGCGTCCAGGCGGAGAACCACGTGAGTCGGGCCCAGGCGCAGGTGCGCGTCTTGGTGCTGGAGGCTGTGGGCGGGCTCCAGGTGCCCAACTGCTGTGAGCCAGGCATCCCCACGGGCACGGAGAGGAACTTCACGGCTCGGGTACAGCGGGGGTCCCGCGTGGCCTATGCGTGGTACTTCTCCTTGCAAAAGGTCCAGGGGGACTCGCTGGTCATCCTGTCGGGCCGCGATGTCACCTACACGCCTGTGGCCGCGGGGCTGCTGGAAATCCACGTGCGCGCCTTCAACGAGCTGGGCGGCGTGAACCGCACGCTCCTGGTCGAGGTCCAGGACACCATCCAGCACGTGGTGCTGCGCAGCGGCCGCTGCTTTACCAACCGCTTGGCCCGCTTCGAGGCCGCCACGAGCCCGAGCCCCCGGCGCGTTGCCTACCGCTGGGACTTCGGGGACGGGGCCCCAGAGCGGGACACAGAGGAGCCCTGGGCAGAGCACGCCTACCTGCAGCCTGGGGACTACCACGTGCGGGTGAACGCCTCCAACCTGGTGAGCTTCTACGTGGCCCAGGCCGCGGTGACCGTCCACGTGCTGGCCTGCCGGGAGCCCGAGGTGGGTGTGGCCCTGCCCCCGCAAGTGCTGATGCGGCGCTCCCAGCGCAACTACTTGGAAGCCCACGTCAACCTCCGCGACTGCGTCACTTACCAGACTGAGTACCGCTGGCAGGTGTACCGGGCTGCTAGCTGCCAGCGGCCCATGCGCATGACCCCCGTGGCCCTGCCCGGCGTCGACGTGAGCCGGCCCCAGCTGGTGGTGCCACGGCTGGCACTGCCTGTGGGCCACTACTGCTTCGTGTTTCTGGTGTCATTTGGGGACACCCCGCTGGCACGGAGCATCCAAGCCAACGTGACCGTGGTCCCGGAGCGCCTGGTGCCCATCATTGAGGGTGGCTCGTACCGCGTGTGGTCAGACGCTCAGGACCTGGTGCTGGACGGGAGCAGGTCCTATGATCCCAACCTCGAGGACGGCGACCAGACACCGCTCAGCTTCCACTGGGCCTGTGTGGCTTCGACGCAGGTCAGGTGCACTGCGGGGCACGTACGTCCCCTCTGGCCCCCTTGGTCTTTGCGCGGATGAGCCCAGCAGGGGGAGGGGGCTCCCGGCTGTGCCTGGGGCTGCGCTCTGCTCTGAAGCCATCCAGGGTCTCACGCCCCCTTTTCCTTGTGGCTCCAGAGTGAGACTGGCGGGTGCACCCTGGCCTTCGGGCCCCGGGGGAGCAGCGTGATCGGAGTCCCCCGGGAGCGCCTGCATGCCGGCGCGGAGTACACCTTCACCCTGACCGTGTGGAAGGCAGGCCGGAGGGAGGAGGCCACGAACCAGACGGTGGGTGCCCCTGGCCCTGTCCTTTGCCCAGCAAGCCCCGAGCCCCGGGGTGCCCCCCAGGGTGCAGCCAGAGGGCTGGGCAACACCCTTGGTGCGGGCCGCCTGTGCTTTGGTGTTTCTGGAAGCTATTGGTTCTCATCAGGAGTTACTGCTTTTGAGACAAATTCTGTTTTGCTTCAACTTTGTTTCCTTCCAAAACCTCTGCGGCCTTCCCGAGCTTAGGGGGCCGAGGCGCGTCCGCTGTTTATTATCAGGAAGTGAGGGGTTCCCATAGCACCAAAGGCAGTGAGGAGAGGGGTCCCCTTCCCAGAGCATGGATGCTCTCAGTTTTGAACAGGAAGGGCCTGCTGTCACTGCTGGGTGGACACATACCCACGCTGCCCACCCCTGTGCCCTCCAGGAAGGCCAGGACAGCGGTGCTGGAGGCCCCCTGGCAGCGCTGCGGCTGCGGCCTGCCCCTGGGAGCCGGTGTGCTGGCCGCTGCTGGTGCCCGGGGCTGGCTGTGCGGCCTAACCCCGGCCCTCTTCCAGCCAGCCTGCAAGGGGGTCTGTCTGGGGAAGGGGAGCTTGGAGCGGGCTGCAGGCTGCAGTCTGGGTCAGCTGAGCGGGGACCTCAGGGCTGTGGTGAGCACAACCGCCTTCACCCCACATGTGCGTTCACTCGGTTTTCCTCCACGGGGCCCACGCGTGCGTCCAGCCAGCGGTCCTGTTCACGGGTGAGCACCTGAGCGCTTCACGTGTGAGCACCTGAGCGCTTCACGTGTACCAGGCCCAAGCGGGGCTTTGGGTGCCACGGAAAATAAGCCCAAGGCAGACTCAGCCTTTTTGGGTGCCCACCACCTGACGAGGTCTGAGCCCCCAGAGTCTCTGGGAGTTGGTCCCCCGGGTAACTAGGCGCTGGCCCGGCCCAGAGGAGAGCCGCCCAGCTCCTCCCCCGCCCGACTGGGGCTGCCTGCACTGTGCAGACTCGGCGTGGGCCCCAGCAGCAGAGGCCCTGGCTCAGGCTGTGGCCCCTCCCCCTGTCCCCAGGTGCTGATCCGCAGGGGCCGGGTGCCCATTGTGTCCTTGGAGTGCGTGTCCTGCAAGGCGCAGGCGGTGTACGCGGTCAGCCGCAGCTCCTACGTGTACCTGGAGGGCCGCTGTGACAACTGCAGCGGGGGCTCCCAGCGAGGGGTGAGCGCCTGGGGGCCTGGGGGTGGGGCCTCGGGGGCGGGCCGGGGCTGGGGGCGGCTCTGGGCTGGGGGCAGCTCTCAGCTTCCCGGTCCGCCTTTGCTGGCTCCGCAGCGCTGGGCAGCACGCACCTTCCGAAACGAGACGCTGGTCCTGGACGAGACCACCACCTCGACAGGCAGCTCAGGCATGCGGCTGGTGGTGCGGCGCGGCGTGCTGCGGGACGGCGAGGGCTACACGTTCACGCTCACGGTGCTGGGCCGCTCGGGGGAGGAAGAGGGCTGCGCCTCTATCCGCCTCTCTGCTAACCGGCCCCCGCGTGGGGGCGCCTGCCGCCTCTTCCCGCTGGACGGCGTGCGCGCCCTCACCACCAAGGTGCATTTCGAGTGCACAGGTGAGTGCAGCCGCAGGTGACGGGGAGGCGCGGGGACTCCGGGGCGCCGCTGACACTGAGGGGCCCGCAGGCTGGCAGGACGCGGAAGACGCGGGCGCCCCACTCGTGTACGCGCTGTTGCTGCGGCGCTGTCGCCAGGGCCACTGCGAGGAGTTCTGCGTCTACAGGGGCAGCCTCTCTGCCTACGGAGCCGTGCTGCCGCCTGGTTTTGCACCCCACTTCCAGGTGGGCTTGGCTGTGGTCGTGCAGGACCAGCTGGGCGCCGCGGTGGTCGCGCTCAACAGGTGAGCCTGCGCGGGGTCAGGGCAGTGGGAGGCGGGAGCCGGCACTGCGGCTTGGTGACCGAGGGCCTCTGCACGCAGGTCTCTGGCCATCACTCTGCCGGAGCTCCCTGGTGACCTGCCCGGGGGTCCCCCGGACCTCACAACCTGGCTGCACAGCCTCACGGAGAACACGCTGCCTGGACTGCTGCGGCAGGCTGACCCCCAGCACGTCATCGAGTACTCGCTGGCCCTCATCACCGTGCTCAACGAGGCCAGTGCAGGGGTGAGGCGCGCCCTCAGTGGGGAGGGTGGGCCCAGGCCAGTCCCCGCTGCCTCGCCCGCAGTCAGTCCCCTGACCTGTCTCCTTGAAACGGCTTCTCCTCTCCACAGCCCCTGCCTCTGCCCCCCCCCACCCCCAGCCCATGGGGAGTCCCGGGAAAGTCCCCTATTGTCCCTGAAGAAACAGCTCGAGCCGCTGTCTGAGTTTTCAGGTGCCTGAGACGGCGTGTGTCATACATGCCCTCGCTGCCCGGTGCCCTGAGGTCCCCCTCTGTCCCCTCCCCCCCGCAGCAGGAGCAGGCGCCCACCTCATCGGCACAGCCGGATGCCAGGCGGCAGCTGCAAGCCCAGATCCGCAAAAACATCACGGAGACCTTGGTCTCCCTGCGGGTGGACACCGTGGACGACATCCAGCAGGTTGCCGCGGCGCTGGCCCAGTGCACGGTACGGTGGGCCCGGCTCCGTGGCAGCCCCTGTCCTGGCCGCGTGCCTGTGCTCGGCCGTTTGGCACGTGAGCTGCAGGTGGGACCGTGCAGGGCGGCCCCGGGGCGTAAGGGGCGGCTTGGCTCTAAGGAGGGCCCACGTGAAGAGGCATCCCATGCCCTCCCGCACAGCCTGTGGTCACACCTGACCCGGCTTCTGCAGCTCCGAGCACTTCCCCAGGACTCCAGGACCAGGCTCGCGGGGGCAGGGGCACTTGGTGGCTCCGGGTGGCGGGAAGGTGCCACAAGCCTTTTAGCAGAGAAGGAAGCAGAGGGCCTTCCCGGGCAGGAGAGGTGCCCTGTGACGGGGGCTCCCGTGGCCATGCACGTGGGTTAGGGTGAGGGGCTGGGCCACATTCCCTTGACCTTCCTTGCCTGCGGGTGGGGAGAAGCCGCAGAAGAGCGCTCAGCGGGGAGGCACGTGGCCGGAGCCCACGCTGGGGGTGGGCTCTCCCGCTGCAGCGCGGAGGGTGCTGGGGAGAAGCCGTGGCCAGCGGTAGCTGCACATGGTCCCGGCCGGTGTGTCAGAGCTGGTTTGTGGGGTCGCAGGGGGCGCTGGCCCCGGGCAGCCCGGCTGGAGCGGGGCTGCACATGGTCCCTGCAGGTGTCCAGCAGGGAGCTCATGTGCCGCCCGTGCCTGAAGAAGACGCTGCATAAGCTTGAGGGCATGATGCGCATCCTGCAGGCCGAGACCGCCGAGGGCACTGGGACGCCCACGGGCATCGCCGACAGCATTCTCAACATCACAGGTGCCAGTGTGGCCTGGCATGCGCGTGCTGCCCCTCCCCCCAGGTTCCTCTTGCCCCTCCCCCCAGGTTCCTCTTGCCCCTCCCCCCAGGTTCCTCTTGCCTCTCCCCCAGCACTCACTGCCACCTCTCCTCCCACAGGTGACCTCATCCACTTGGCCAGCGTGGACACGCAGGGCGCACAGCCCTCAGAGCTGGACGCAGAGCCGCCGTCACTGATGGTGGCGTCCAGGGCCTACCAGCTGTCGTCGGCCCTCATGTGCATCCTCATGCGCTCCCGGGTGCTCAACGAGGAGCCCCTGACACTGGCCGGCGAGGAGATCGTGGCGCAGGGCAAGCGCTCAGACCCGCTGAGCCTGCTCTGCCAGGGCGACGCCTCGGTCCCCGGCTGCCACTTCTCCATCCCCACGGCCTTCAGCGGGGCCCTGTCCAACCTCAGTGACGTGGTGCAGCTCATCATCCTCGTCGACTCCAACCCCTTCCCCTTCGGCTACATCAGCAACTATACCGTCTCCACCAAGGTGGCGTCCATGGCCTTCCAGACGCAGGCTGGGGCCCAGATCCCTATCAGGCAGCTGGCCTCGGAGCGCGCCATCACCGTGAAGGTGCCCAACAACTCGGACCCGGCCGCCCAGGGCCACCGCACCCCTGCCGGCTCCACCGTCGTCCCGCCGCAGGCCTCCGTCGGCGTCGTGGTCGTCCCCCAGGACGGCAACCCTGAGGCCGGCCTGCACCTACAGCTCACCTACACAGTGCTCAGCGGTGGGTGCTGGGCGGCTGCAGGGCCTCGGCCTGGCCTGTGTGGGGGCAGCGGGGGGGTGCCCCCTTGAGCAGGTGTTTCTCATGCGCCCCCCACCCCCCCCGCCCCGCAACTTATGGCCTTTAGGAAAGTCTGCCTCCTGCTTCGCAGGCCCCTGGGGGTCTGGCCCGAGGGCAGCGGGGAATGAGACATGAGTGGGACTGCCGGCAGCCGAGAGTCCCCCAGGCTCCCGGGGCGGCCCCCAGGGTGCCCGAGCTGCCCCGGGCGGCCGTCTGACCCTGTGCTCGTGCCCCCAGAGCACTACCTGCCGCGGGAGCCTGAGCCCTACCTGGCCGTGTACCTGCACTCGGCGCCCCAGCCCAACGAGCACAACTGCTCAGCCAGCAGGAGGATCGGCCCGGAGCAGCTGGCGGGCGGCGACCACAGGCCCTACACCTTCTTCATTGCCCCCGGGTGAGCCCGCGCCCAGCCCCGCACGTCCATGGCAGGGTGGGCGCCATCAGGGTCACTGGGCTCCCTGTGGGAGTAGGTCTGGCCGCAGGCGGACTGGAGGCCGCAGGCCTGGCCACACCTGGTGAGCGTGGCTGCAGCAGAGGGGTCTCAGGGCAGGAGCCACAGTGACTCTGGGGCCGGGCAGGGTCTGGCTGTGACACTCGCCCAATTTCTAGGACCAGAGACCCAGGCGGGACTTACTATCTGAACCTGACCAGCCACTTCCGCTGGTCGGCCCTGGAGGTGGCCGTGGGCCTGTACACGTCCCTGTGCCAGTACTTCAGCGAGAAGGAGATGATGTGGAGGACGGAGGGGCTCGTGCCCTTGGAGGAGACGTCCCCGAGCCAGGCCGTGTGCCTCACCCGCCACCTCACTGCCTTCGGGGCCAGCCTCTTCGTGCCTCCCAGCCGCGTGCGCTTCATCTTCCCCGTGAGTGGCCCCATGTTCCTGGGGGGCTCGGAGGCCCGGGCCCCGTTCTCAGGAGGCGAGGCGTGGGTGGTGCCTCCGGGGGCTGATGGCTCTGTCCCCACAGGAACCGGCCTCGGGCATGAACTACATCGTCCTGCTGACGTGTTCCGTGTGCCTGGCGACCTACGCGGTCATGGCCGTGATCCTGCGGAAGCTGGACCAGCTAGACGTCAGCCGGGTCCGGGTGATCCCTTTCTGCGGGAAGGGGGGCCGCTTCAAGTACGAGATCCTTGTGAAGACGGGCTGGGGCCGGGGCTCAGGTGAGGCGGGGGCCTGCCCGGTCCAGGCACCTTCCCTCGGCGTGGCCGTCCTAGTAGGTGACAGGATGAGGGCTCGGTGTACCGGTGCTGCGTGAGGCAGGAGCTCGTCAGGCCGCACGCGTGCTCCAGGCACACGCGTGAGCGAGCGGCCCGCCAGCGGGGGTGGCGGGCCGGTCCCGGGAGCCCGCGGGCAGCGTGACTTGAACGTTGGATTTCTTCGTGGAAACCTTGCTGAGTGGTCTGGGCCGTGCCCACCTCGCGGCTGCAGGATTTGCCACATGCGTGAACGTGTTCCCCACGCCTTGGGGACCTCCCGCATCCCCGGGGTGTCCTTGCTGGCCCTCCTGCACCGTGACACCCCTCCGACCACTTACGGGGTTGCTCTGTGTCCGCTTTGTCCTTTCTCTCTCGCCCGTTTGTACTTACGCTGGCGAGTTTGCGGTCGGGGCCTTGGCCACAGTCGACCTGCCTGGTTACCCTCGTTCGGAGCCTCCCTCCTGGGTGGCCGCCTTTCTCCCCTCCGCCTGGCCCTCACCCCTGCCGGCCTGTCCCCCTTCTGATGACCGTTTTGTAAATCGTCCCGTGCGTCTATCACAGGAAGGCAGGGGGGCAGCGAGAGCTCACTGTCAGCCTGGTGTCTCCCGTAGTCACTCGGTGACCGCGACACCCCCCGGCTGCACTGTGTCGGTGGGGGCTGCGCGTCTGGCGTGTGGAGGCAGGCCCGCCCCGGGTCGTGCACCCCCGGGCCGCAGACCCAGCCCCGCCGCGTGTCTGTCCGTCCCCAGGAACCACGGCGCACGTGGGCATCATGCTGTACGGGGCGGAGGGCCTCAGCGGCCACCGGCACCTGGACGGCGACAGAGCCTTCCGCCGCAACAGCCTGGACGTGTTCCAGATCGCCACGCCACACAGCCTGGGCAGCGTGCGGAAGATCCGCGTGTGGCACGATAACAAGGGTCCGTGGGGCACCCCGCCTCCCCTCCCGCGCCTCCCCTCCCGCAGCCTGACCCCGCCCCTCCCCCTGCAGGGCTCAGCCCCTCCTGGTTCCTGCAGCACGTGATCGTCAGGGACCTGCAGACGGCCCGCAGCACCTTCTTCCTGGTCAACGACTGGCTGTCGGTGGAGACGGAGGCCAACGGCGGCCTCGTGGAGAAGGAGGTGCTGGCAGCAAGTAAGCGCTTGGGCACGTCTCTGCCGGGGAGGCCGAGGGCCCGCCTGGGCCGCCGGCCTGAAGCCGTCCGTGCCCTTACCGCAGGCGACGCGGCTGTGCGGCGCTCCCGGCGCCTCCTGGTGGCCGAGCTGCAGCGCGGCCTCTTCGACAAGCACCTCTGGCTCTCCCTGTGGGACCGGCCGCCCCGGAGCCGCTTCACCCGCGTCCAGCGCGCCACCTGCTGCGTCCTCCTCCTCTGCCTCTTCCTGGGCGCCAACGCCGTGTGGTACGGGGTCGTGGGAGACGCTGCCTACAGGTGGGTGCCCGTGGGGGGCCCGATGACCTCCCCCTGCCCGCCCGCCCCTGCCCGCCCCTCCCAGCCCGGGCCTCTGTCCTCTCCTGCCGCGCAGCGCGGGGCCTGTGTCCGGCCTGACCCCGCCGAGTGCTGACACGGTTGCCGTCGGGCTGGTGTCCAGCGTCGTCGTCTACCCCGTCTACCTCGTCATCCTGTTTCTCTTCCGGATGTCCCGCAGCAAGGTGGGCGGGCCCGCGGAGCCCCCGGGTCGCTGGCGCCACACCGGCCTGGGCTCTGCCTGCTCCGGAGGTGGCACAGCTCTGGGGAGCGGGGAGCAGGGGCCAGGGCTGCCTCCGCTGAGCGCCCGCCTCTCCCTTAGGTGGCGGGGGGCCCGAGCCCCACCCCCACAGGGCGGCAGGTCCTGGACAGCTGCCTGGACTCGTCTGTGCTGGACAGCTCCTTCCTCGCCTTCCCGGGGCTCCCCGCCCAGGCGAGTGTGCCCCCGGGGGCCCTCCTGGGCCGGGTGGGTGCCACTGCCCCCGGGCCGCTCGGAATCTGAGGCATTCTCTGCACCTCTCAACAGGCCTTTGCTGGACAACTGAAAGGGGACTTATTTTTGGATGACTGTAAAAGGTGGGAGTCCCTGGAAAAAGCATGAGCCCTGGCGTGGGGCCAGCGCACCCCGTGCTTGCCGCATTACGGGGGTTGGCGCTGCGTGTGGTCACACACTCTTTAGGACAGCGCTGCATGTGTGTCCCCCTGGGCCCCTGTTGTTTGACCTGTGTCACCTGCAGCCTGGTGTGCTGGCCGTCCGGCGAGGGCACGCTTCATTGGCCAGACCTGCTGAGCGACCCGTCTATCGTGGGCAGTGCCCTGCAGCGGCTGGCACGGGGCCGCCCGGGCCCAGAGGAGGACGGGCTCTCCCTGGTCAGCCCCTCCTCCCCTGCCAAGTACTTCTCAGCTTCAGGTGAGCAGGGGTGCGGTGGGTGGTCCCCGCTCGCTCTCCCCGGGAAGGAAGGCTCCCAGGATGAGGGGGGAGGAGCCCACGCCCTGGCTGCTGTTTTCCCTGTAGATGAGGACCTCGTCCGGCGGGTCCTGGCCGAAGGCGCCGGCAGCCTGGCCCTCGCCGGGGACGCGGAGCCTCACACGGATCTGCTCGCTGGCCTGTGAGTACCTGGCTCCTGGGGCCCCGCCCGGGGCTGACCTGGTGCTGGGCCGCCGCGTTCCCCGGCCTCCGGGCCCCCCCCTCTTGGAAGGACCTCGTGGGCGCCTGCCCCCGCCCCCCACAGACGTCCCCCCAGGTGGCCCAAGTGCCGGCTGATGGTGTTCTCAGGGGCCAGGTTTTTCCAAATCTCCCGTTTGTTACTTCTGAGACTGTTTCAAGAGTCTCTACAGCTTGAGCTGGACAGTTCACGTAAAATTACCTTCTATTTCTTGATTTCCTGGACTTTAACAACCATGTTTCTGCTCCTCTTACTCGTCCCGTTTTTGGCAACCAAAGGTTATACGTGGAACCGTCCAGAGCGTAGGAACAGGGAAAAGCCCCAAGTCATTTCCCAGAGACCGATAACCGTGGCACGGCTGCATTTTGGGGAAGACATTGCCAGGTGGGGGGTCCTGGGCCAGCAGCTCGAGCAGGGCCAGCCCCGCGGCCCTCCAGGTTGAGACCTCGGGCTGACGGCGTGAACAGGCTCGGGCCCCCGAGGCGCTGCTCCCCCACCGTCCTGGCCACCAGGCGGCCCGTTCGCTCCCGACCCCTTGCTGTCCTTCCCGTGCACACCTTCCTCGGCCCCCCGCGGCCTGAGTCTGACCCTTCTGTTTGCTCTTACACCTTCGTCCAGAGCACGCTGGGTCCCCCTCGGTGGAGGCCTGCTCCCCAAGGCAGGCCCTCCCACTGCTCTCCTGGGGCGCTGGTCCTCTGGCTGTGTAACGGGTCACCCCAAAAGTCCGTGCTTAAAGTGAGCCAGATGGTGGGCACATTGGTGTTTGTTCCCCTCTGGCCCTCACCCTGCACAGCTTGGGCACCTTCAGCATGATGGCACCTCAGAGCGAGTGGCCCAAGTGAGCAAAGCAGGAACCAGAGTCCTTTAGGACCCAGCCCTGTCACCACAGTGTCCTCACCTGTGGAGGCAGTGGGAAGGGGACAAAAAAGTGAATCTTGGGTTACAAAGCTGCATCAGGGTGCGGTCCCTTTGTGAAACGGGGGTTGGCGTGGGGAGGCCGAGGATGACGGGGTGAGGTGTGCAGGGCTGCCTGGAAGGTCTCGAAACAACCCCAGAGCCTGGGGGCTGCTTCAGCTGTGCTGTGAGCCACCGCTGCTGGGGTGACCGCAGGAGAGGGTGGACCGGAGGCGGCACGGGCGAGGACCCTGTGTGGGGGGAAGCGGGAGCCGAGGCTGCCGTGGGTTTTCAGCCTGAGGAGCAGGCGGGGCTGGGGTGGTGGGAGCCCACGCCCTGTGTTCGCCCTGATTGGGGCACTGTCTTTTCTGGGCTGACACGGGAGGGGCGGGGGCTCAGTGACAGCGAGCTGCGGGCCGACAGCTGAGCGCGCGCTGCCCGCTCTTCCCGGGGCCCAGGTCCGGCGCTCCGGCGGCGAGCACCGAGGGGACCGAGACGCTGCTGCTGCCGACGCCGGGGGAGCGGGGGCCGCCCGACCCGGGCCTGACCTGGGAGCAGCCCCGGCCAGCCAAGCCCTCCAGCACAGGTGTGCTCTCGGGTCCCCAGGACACCCCTCCGTGCCCCTCCCCGCGGGCTGCCTGTCACCTGTCTCCCTCCCCCAGGACCGGTGGACGGTCTGCGGAAACGGCTGCTGCCGGCCTGGTGTGCCGCGCTGGCCCACGGACTCAGCTTGCTCCTGGTGGCTGTGGCCGTGGGGGTCTCGGGCTGGGTGGGCGCCCGCTTCTCCCCCAGCGTGGGGGTGATGTGGCTCCTCTCGAGCAGCTCCAGCTTCCTGGCCTCGTTCCTCGGCTGGGAGCCGCTCAAGGTGAGTGGGACGTGGGGCTGCGCCGCCAGCCTCTGGTGCCCACGGGCCCCCCTGACGCCTGCCCTGGCAGGTCCTGCTGGAGGCCCTGTACTTCTCCTTGGTGGCCAAGCGGCTGCACCCCGATGAGGATGACACCCTGGTCGAGAGCCCGGCTGTGACGCCTGTGAGCGAGCGCGTGCCCCGCGTGCGGCCCCCCCATGGCTTCGCGCTCTTCCTGGCGAAGGAGGAGGCCCGAAAGGTCAAGAAGCTGCACGGGATGCTGCGGGTGAGCCGCCCCCGCCCCGGCGCCGCCCGAGACCCCGTCTTCCTGCAGGGTCTCCCTCGACCGCGCCCGTGCGCTCTCCTGCCCACGCGAGGCCCTCTGGCCCCTGCCCTGGCCCCCCTCCCCCCGAGCTCCCCCCCTGCTCCTACTGCCCGGCCTTGCTGTGCCTCTTCCCATACCCAGCTCTCCGGGCAGCCTGTGGAGGAACACCTGCCCACCCCGTGGCGAGATGCCGGCAGGGGTCTGTGCTGCCCTGTCGGCCACGGGCGGTTTGCTGGCCAGCCGTGTGTCGGTGGCCCGCACTGGGATGGGCTGACCCCAGGGCCGTCCCGCCCCCAGAGCCTCCTGGTCTACATGCTCTTCCTGCTGGTGACGCTGCTGGCCAACTACGGGGACGCCTCCTGCCACAGCCACGCCTACCGCCTGCAGAGCGCCATCAAACAGGAGCTGGGCAGCCAGGCCTTCCTGGCCATCACCCGGTAGGGCGCTCGGGTGCACGTGCACGCGGCCATCGGCCAGGCCGGGGATGCGCTGGTGCCAGCCAGGTCCCTTCTTGATCCTGTTCTTGGTCCAACCCAGTCCCTCGGGCACATGGGGCAGTGTCTCGGTGCGTCCTGGGCGGTCGCTGGAGTAGGTGCTGTTGGCAACATGTGGTGACCGGAGAGGCTGTTCCCAACAGCCAGAGGCGCCGGGTGGCTCACTCAGCTGGGCGTCAGACTTGGTTTCGGCTCAAGTCGTGATCTCATGGCTTTGTGGGTTCGGGCCCCACGTCAGACTCGGTGCTGACCTTGCAGAGCCTGCTTGGGATTCTCTGCCCCCCCCACCCCCCTGCCCGGGTGCAGGCGCGGTGGGGTAGAGCCCAGGACTCTGTGTGTGAGCAGGTCGGAGGAGTTCTGGCCGTGGATGGCCCACGTGCTGCTGCCCTCCGTCCACGGGAGCCAGGCCGGCCCTGAGCTGGGGCCCCCGCGGCTGCGGCAGGTGCGGCTGCAGGAAGGTGAGCTGCGGGGGGCGCCTGGCCCCGCGCCCCGCTCCCTCTCAAGGGACCCTTGACTGCCTCCTGGTGCCAGCTACCCAGCTGTGTGTCCCTTGCCTTCTCTGTGATGCTGTGACCTCTACCTTCTGGGCCGCAGGGGGTGTCTGGTGGGGTCGGGCGGAGCGCAGCCGGTAAACGGTGCCCCTCTGCTCCCAGCACTCTGCCCGGACCCCGCTGGCCCCCGTGGGCGCGCGTGCGCAGCAGCCTCCGGCTCCCTCAGCACCGGCGACTACGGCGTCGGCTGGGCCGGCGCCGCCCGCAACGGTTCGCAGGCATGGGCCTACTCGGCACCAGACCTGCCGGGGTGAGCCTGGATGGAGGGCCCCGGGCCCCCTGCCCCCGCCGGCCATGCCTCCGGCTCCTGCCAGGGCCGGGGCCTGGCTCTGACGCGGTCCCCTGGCCGGCAGGGTCTGGTCCTGGGGCTCCTGCGCCGTGTACGACAGTGGGGGCTACGTGCAGGAGCTGGGGCCGAGCCTGGAGGAGAGCCGCGCGCAGCTGGGCTTCCTGCAGCTGCACAACTGGATCGACAACAGGTGCGCGCCCCCCCA